>JAAAKG020038711.1:0-19133 GCA_010014905.2 Druon quercuslanigerum
CACAGACCAGTTGTACGCGGCGCTAGCTCTCGGTATCCGTCACCGTTTCATTCCCATTGCGTTGACCGCCCCTGTACAGAGCACACAAGCTCATTAGTAATCCCAAGGTTGGCTCCCTGAGCTACTGCGCATGCGTTAGGACCGCGCGCTGGTTGGCTAGGGTTGTAAAGTTTCATGTAACTTTGACGAAATGAAAAGTTTCAAGAAACTTTGGAAACGTTTCAAAGTTTTCGAAGATTCAATATTTGGAGCAGAAAAATTCAAAATGAGAAAAAATACTGTCAAGCATCAAATTTAAACATTGAATAGTATCCTTTGGGTTACAAAGCAAATCATTTCAAATAATTTGATAAATAAATCACGAGTTAATTGTTAATAACATGTTATTTTACAAATATTTTATTTTGAAAATTCGAAAATTGATTTCAATAAAAGAAAAATAAATTTCGTATTTAATATATAATTAATTTTTAGAATGTTTCATTTTTAACAAATTTCATTGAAACATCGAATGGAAATGGATATAATAACATTCTGCAATTTCATGCAACTATCAGGCTTATTTTTAAAAAAAAATTTCTTTCAAAAACATGTTTCAATATATCTCTCAATATTTAAAAAAAAGATTTAATATAGAAATATATATTTGAATCTGTTTTGAAAGTTTGGTTCCGTGAACCTTCTTAACTGTGTCAAATGCCCTAACTAAAACCTGAAATGAGTGCGCAAGCGCATTTTCAAAAATTTCAGAAACTTTGGTTCTATGAAACGTTTCATTGCTACATGGAACTTTCAATGTTTCAATGAAACGTTTCGTGGACTTATCGTGAGTTTTTTTATGACAAAATTATGAGACTGTTTAATACAGTAAAAATTTGTATTGTTTTTTAAAAGTGTTTAAAGGCCTAAAATTTTTTATTGAATTCGAGGTTATGTTTACACGTACAATGCTATGTTATTGTTTATAAGTTATAAACAATAAGCAACGCGTTTAAATCCAGCACTTGGCTCTGAACTTCTGTGAAGCATTCTGTTCTTGAATTAATATTGAAAAAAAAATTAATTTGATGTTTTACAGCTCCTTTTTATTTGAGAACCACATATATACATTATTTTCCTGTTAATTTATTTTTCATTAATTAAACTTTGACAAAAGAAAAATTTTGTCTGTAATAAAAAACGAAACTGGGTATTTGCAGCAAAATTCTATTTGAGAACTGTATACCTACTAAATAATATTTACATGTGAAATTAAAAACTTATTTGGAAAATAAAGTGGTTCTCGATTATTTTTGTTTAAATTCGGCATTAATTGGCTTTAACTAAGGACATAAACCAGAGCTGCTAATTAAAAATCAATTTTACTGAAATAACAAAAACTTATTTTTATTTATCGAATATCTGGAGATCTTTTCGGGACCTGCTGAGATAAACGTTGCAAAATATAATGTCTCTGATTTTTAGTTTGGCAACTTCAACAGATTCTACCAAATAGTAGAATTTTTAACAAAAAAAGATGAATTCGGAAACAAAAATATACTAACTTTTGTTTGAAAATCGAATTGTTTTGTTGTAAATTATACAATTTAGCTAGTCATAATTTCTAGTTAAAGTTAATTATTTTCAATTAAAAAGTGAACATCGAAATATTACACAGGGTTTTTTAAATTTTGAAAGCTTCCAATTGGAGACCATATAATTTTGAAAGTGTTTAGAATAAATGAGCTTCAGGGATTATAGACTATAATTTAAACAATTTTATATTGATTAAACAATCATAAAATGGAACGATTTCAGATACTTTAAGATTGGGATTTTGGAAATTGAATAATTTTAAATTCAAAGCAATTGGAATTTGACAATCTAGAATTAAAAAACTAAATTTATTCTTTCAACGTTGAAGCTTCTGGAATACTACAATTTAAAATTATTATAAAAAAAACTCACGATATTCCAACACTTTACTCTTATCCTAATTCAACTTTTGTATTTACGAATAATACGAATCTACGAATTAGCCGAATTTCCATTCGACTGTCATCGTGTATTTTTGTATCGCACTGTTGTATCTCTCGAGCAGGTTAGTCACATGACTAAATTGGACTCGACTTGCGACCTTACCTAAAATGCAAGAAGGCCGTTCTTGCACCCAACCGGTCATTTGTAGAAGAAGGCATTAAAAAATTACAAATCAAACCGTATTTAGTCAATTTGCAATCTATTCGAACCTATATAGAAACAACAGTTTCAATTTGTACCCACATTTTAATTCGTGTGATTTCAAGGTCTGTTTTACTTACCCAGATAAAAATCGTGCGACGCACAGTACTCGCATGCGTGCGAGGCATGCTATGCGAGACATAACGCACGCATGCTGCCATCACCTGTCGCAATGCTGCGATGAGTAGGTACGGTGCGTGCGTAATGCGTCTTATATTGCCATCACGGCGTGCCTCACGTATGACTGCGTGTTACAGCCTATTTGCAACGCACGCGTGCGTCCCTGCTGCCGACAAATAATGATTAATAACATAATAATTATCTAATTCAATCCTAGATATATTGTGAAATTGAACTATTTCAAATTTCCTCATATGAAGAAAAAAACAATGATTAGTCTGCCTTTCCCCGAAAAGAAATGTGAAACATTTTCAAATTTGCGCTCACTTGTTTCTCCGCTGACCCGGTTTGACCAACGCAGTCTCCCGCCATCAGCACGCATCAGCCTGTGTAACTGCGTTTTACATCCGCATGTTATTGTAATAATAGTCACGAAGCAATAGTACTATTTGTTATTGCTATTACTTCGTGAATATAGTTAAAATGGTTTCGTTGTTTTGTGAATTCGTGGTTTTGTGGATAATTGGATAAACAGCAGTTCCTTGGATCAACGCAGCTTGTTGTAAATTGCAGAGTGATAACGAACATAACCTTATTTATGGCTCGCATGTCACCGTTATGCGTGCGACTTTCACAGGTGCGAGCGATATGCGTCGCAAATGATTGCGCATATGTCTGCTCGGGTGATGGCGCGGCTTACGGGACAATCCGCACGCGTGCAAGTCCTTAAGCCATCATTGTACGCGCATATTGTTATCTGGAAGACATAGTAATGTTACATGTCCTTGTATCTCAGCATCGCTATTATGTCAATCACTTTACTTCTAGGAAAGTGATTACGGTTCAGACAAATGAGTTGGATCCCGTGAAATAACAGGGTTCGCTGGGAAGGCTTGATTCATTTGGATTAGGTAGAGTCCAATGGGATAAAGTGGGTCCCGTGGGTTAGGAAGTATCATATAGGTTACGTGGAGTCCTGAGGCATTTGTGAGGTCTACTGGGATCATTTTGCGTCCTGTGTATTAGGTTACGAACCTTGTTATTATTATCGTTTCTTTAGATAAGTTAGGTCCCGTGATATAAACGGGGTCCCTAAGGATTGTTTGGGCTCCGTGGGTTATGTGGGGTCCAATGGGATAAAATGGGTTGCGTGGGATAGGTGATGTCCTCTGGATTAAGTGGAGTCCTGAGGGATTGGTGAGGTCCTGTATGACAATATTGCGCCCCATGGAAGTGGGATGTGGTATATGCATTAGGTGGGGTCCAATGGGATAAATTAGGTCACGTGGAACAGGTAGTAGATTGTAGAATCCTGAGGGATTTCTGAGATTCCATGGGATGAGGTTGGATCCTATTGGTTAGGCTGGAATAAAAGAGATAAAGTAAATCTAGTGGGACCTATCCTACTGAGAGTATAGCACCTATTTGTGTTCTGTGGGGAACGTGGAGTATTAAGGGATAAGTGATATCCCATGGGATGAATCTGGATCTTGTGGGTTAGATTGGGTAACTTGAGATTATTATGGTACAGTTATACGGGTTGACTTCCGTGAGATAAAATTGGATTGGTGAGATCCTGTGGGATAAGGTTGAGTTCTGTCGTTCAGGTTGGGCACTTTGGGACGATTATGGTTCAGCTAAGTAAGTTAAGTCTCGTAAAATAAAAGTGTTCTTTAAGGACTTGTTGGGCCCCGTGGGTTAAATGAAGTTCAATGTGATAAAGTGGGTCCTGTGGACTAGGTGGTGTCCTGTGGTTTACGCGGAGTCCTGAGGGATTAGTGAGGTCTAGTTAATTAAGGAGAGCCTCGAGGGATAGCTAGAGTTCTGTAGGTTAGATTGGGTCGCTAGGGATAAGTTAGATTCTTGGTTACAAAGGGGCTCCAACGAAAAAATGTGATCCCGTAGGGTAAGGGGGGTCACTAAACTAAGGTCGGGTCACGTATTTCAGGTGGGGTCCAATGGGATAATGTCGGTTCCGTGAGGTCCTGAGGGATTGGTGTGGTTCTGTTACAGTGAAATTTGTGGAGCACCATGTGTTAGATTGAGTTCTGAGGGATAACGGAGGACCCAGGAAAACAAAGAGGGTCCCGAGTATTAGGCTAGACTCAGTGGGAAAAGTGGGGTTACGTAGGTCCCGTGTCTTAAGTTCTGTCCAAAGGGTTTAGTGGAGTCCAGTGTCTTAGGTTCTGTCCAAAGGGTTTAGTCGGGTTTAGTTGGATAAGGGGGTCCCTAAGTATAGGTGGTGAGAGTTAGGTAAGATCCTGTTCGGGTCCTATGAGATAAAAATGATCCTGCATAATAGGTGGGTCCTGGGGGTCAGGTGGTGTACCGTGGGAAAAAGGGTTTCCGAGGGATAAAAAGGGTTCCTAAAATAGATTGGGTTTCGTGGAACGTCCTGAGCCAGGGTTTCAGCCCTGTGCAACGAAACCCGAATTGCGAAATGTTAATGGTTATGTAATAATTACCCGATTCGTACCTTATCGACATTTTTTTACAACTCACGTCAGAAAGAATTGAGATATTGAGTTGAAAGATTAAGAAATTAAATGAAAATCAGTTAAGGCCATGTGATGAGTAGGTCACGTGGCCAGAGTCCTACATTACCGACACTTTTTATTTCCAAATTTATTTTCACAGGAAGCGCCACGTAAAGTTGAAAATTTGAGGTAAGAAATAATAAGCACTAAGGAAGGTTGGTCTCTTCCTAAATTTTAATTATTATGAAAAAAGTTTGTTTTGAAAAAACATTTATTGTTGCTTTTTTCATAATTATTAAAATTCAGGACCCGACCTACCTTTCTTAGTGCTTCTTATTTATTATCCCAAATTTTCAAGTCGATGTGGCGTTTGGTGTGAATATAAGTTAGGAAATTAAAAAAGTGTCGGCAAGATAGGAATCTGGCCACCTGATCCATTCGTCACATGGCCTTAAGAAAGTTGTCTTAAACTAATGTCGGTAACGTAGGAATCGGAAAAGTATTACATGGCCTTAAATTTAAAATTGCAAATACTCGATACTATCTTTTGTTAATTTTTGTCCTCGAAAGTGTCTATAGATCACATTAAAATCATAAAATAAAAACGAAATTTTTAAACTAATTAAAATATAAATTAAACCATCTTATTACGTTTCTAGCTCTCATCCTGGCGGATTTAGGATATGACATCTGGATGGGAAATATGCGTGGAAATACTTATTCCAGATCCCACAAGACTATTCCCGTAACAGATTCAAGATTTTGGGACTTTAGGTAAGAATTAATGATTTTAAGAAAAAGTATAATTAATATAAAGTAAAAAAAATTAAGTTAATTTTTTAACATGAATTTTTGCAAGATTTGTCATTTCTTCATTTCTATAATGCCATTTAACACTTACCCGTTTTCTACATTACCGACATTTTTTTCGCAAAAATTTACGCCTGAAAAAATTCATATACATATGTAGTTAAAAATGTAGAAAATGAAATAAAAAACACTAAGAAACGTTCTAAGGGTCCCAAAGACAAGAAATCAAAAAGAAAAAAAATATATTTTTGAGAATTTCGAGTAAAAAAAAATTAAGAAAACAGTTTCTTAGTGCCTTTTATTTAATTTCTCAAGTTTTCAACTTGAAATTTCAATTCCTGTGAATGTGAGTAGTTACGAAAAAATGTGGGTAAGGTAGAAATCATGAAAGTATAACATGGCTATTATTATCTGAATTATAGAAAATAAAATATCCTGATTTGTTATCTTAGCTTTCACGAGGCGGGCCTTTACGATTTGCCAGCAATGATATCTTACATAACACAAAAGAAAAATCAGAGTTTGATATATATTGGTCATTCAATGGGTACAACTGCATTTTACGTCATGGCTACAGAAAGACCTGATATGAATTCAAATGTACGAGTCATGTTCAGCCTCGCACCAGTTGCTTTTATGACACACTTAAAAAGTCCAATTAGGATCCTGGCACCTCTCGCTAATGATATTGAGGTAACCTTCTTCGAGATTCATTTTATCATTTTTCGAATTTGATAAATATAACTCTTACCGACAACCAGTAAAACAGATTTGATTCCTTTCCATACTAAAAACGTCACTTTGCACTTTGGATAAAACAGGAACTCTATTTTTGAATAGAGCGAAATCTGCTTTACCGGCCGATGATAAGTGCCAATCCGATTCCTCTCTTGTCAACATTTTTCGGAACAACTCACGTCCATTTAATGTGAGATGTCGAGTTGAAAATTTGGAAAATTGTCGGCAAAGTAGGAATCGAGTAAGTATTAGATGAACTTGACAAATAATATAAACTAATTTTTAGCTGATAGCCCAATTCCTCGGAGAAAACGAATTTCTTCCTCAAACTAGAATTTTAAGATTGCTCGCGAAATTCGGATGCGACCTTGACACTCTGGAAGAAAAAATATGTACTAACGCAATGTTTGTTATATTTGGTTTTGATGCGAGCCAATTTAATATGGTAAGTGCTTTATTAAAAATTTATATTCTTTTATATTTTTTCGAAAAGTAATTAATTGGTTTTTAAAAATTTTTCTCTCGGCATTGTTTATAAATTATTAAATATTTTAGTAGTAGAACTATGGCAGTAGAATGCCACTTACCGACCGAGCAAGGTTCTGTTCCGTACAGAGTGCTTCACTCATGTACGTAATTTTTCAAAATTCGCAAAAACTTTCTCCTGAAGATTATCTTTTTATTTAAAAATTGTATTATTTGGTTGAAAATTTAACAATTTTCTTCCAAAGAAATCCTTTTTGCTTGCAAATTCAACTTTGTTGTTAAAAATTCGTATTTTTGGATTAAAAATATAGATCTTTTTGTAGAACATTAAACTTTTGTTTAAAATTCATATTTTGTTGTTGCAAAGTCAACTGATATTTTTTTTTGATGAAAACTATTTTTCTGAAAATTCGTCTTTTTGATTTAAAAATTCGCCTGTGTAAAAATGCTACTGTTTGGTTGAAATGTTAAAAATATTGTTAAAAAGTCGTACTTTTTGGCTAAAAAATCGACTGTTTATCAGTTAATTAACTTGTTGTTTATAATTATTATTTTGGGGTTAAAAAGTAAACTGGAAACTTTTTTGGATAAAAATTTAACTATTTAAATTTTTTTAATTCATCTGGTTGAAAATTCATAACTTTTTTTAAATTAAGTTGTTTAAAAAAAAGTCCAACCATTTGTTTAAATTTTACATTTTGGGCTTGGAAAGCGAACTGAATTTTTTTCTGGGTTAATATTCACTTTTTAAATAATTTTTTTTTTAAATTAAAAATTCAACTATTTTAAGAGAAATTTGTATTTATTGGATAAAAATGCAAATTTTTGGTTGAAAATTAAACTGCTTTTTTTAAAAAGATATATTTTTTTAGTTGAGAATTCCACTTTTGAGTTAAAAATTTAACAATTGCATAGCAAATTTACTTTTTGTCCAAAATTTATATTTTGCAAAGTTCAACTTTTAAAAAAGTTAAAAAATTTGTTAAGGAATCATCTTTTTGTTCATAAATATTTATATTTTTTATTTGAAAATTCGTCTCTTTAGTTCAAAGTTTAACTATTATGTTGAAAATTAATCTTTTTTAATAAATAATTCAAGTAATTGAGTTTTTAAATAAAAAACATCAATTTTGAACCTAACAAATAATTAAATTTTAACTAAAAAGATAAATCTTCAACCAAACACATGAATTTTCAAAAAAAGAACGAATTTTCATCAAAATGGTTCCTTTTTTGCAATAAAAAAATTTTTTAACCAAAAATCTAAGAATTAAATTTGTAGATAAAACAATTTAAAAAAATCAGAGCAAAATTATTCAATTTCGACCCCAAAAGATGATGAATTTTCTACCAAAAAGTTGAATTTTTCGTTAAAAAAATTTAATTCGACTTTAAAATCGACTAAAAAGATGAATTTTCACTCAAGAAAATTAATTTTCTAGCAAAAAACACTCATTTTTAATAAAAAACATGAATTTTCATCTAAAAATTATCAATTTTTAAGAACAATTATAAAAGTTCAATTTTCAGTCAGAAAATTAAATTATAAAAAGAAACGATCTTTCAGCAAGATTACGTACTTCTCAACTGAAAATATAAATTTTAAACAATGAATTTTCAACTAAAAATAAACGAATTTTCAGTCATTAAAATTAATTTTTTCAGCCAAAAATATGAATATTAGACAAGTGAATGAAATTTTCAAACCCAAAAGATGAATTTTCTAAAAAAAACTAATTTTTAACTATTTTTTTTTTAAACAAATAAATTAATGCTTAGCCAAAAATAGAATACTGAAATTTTCTACAAAACAAAATGTTTATAAATTTTTTACCAAAAAAAGTATTAAATTTGCAGTTCTTAAGATAAATTTCCTACCAATAAAATTAATTTGTAATCAAAAATATGAAGTTTTAACTAATGAGAGTACCCTCCTACAAAAAAAGACGGATTTCAAACTAAAAATAGAATAATTAAATTTTCAGTGAAAAGCTCAATTTTCGATCAAATAAAATTTACATTTTCAGTTGAAAAAATTAAATCCAAATAAGAAAAAACTAATTTCCAACCAAAAACATCAATTTTCAATCAATAAGATGAAGTTTCTAGCATAATAGATGAACTTTTAACAAACTACATAAATTTTCAACCGAATATTTAAATTTTTAAAGGAATTTTTAACCAAAAAGAGGAACCTAATCACTACGCTTAAATATTCTCCCACAAATACGAATTTCAATACTATAGAGGAATCTTAAACCAAATAATTGAATTTTCTACGTATTTAAACGTTATTTAAAACAGTTTTACCGACTGATGGTTATACCGACTGATGGTTATACCGACCGTCGATAAGTCAGCATGGAACAAAACCTTGCTCGGCCGATAAGTGGGGTTTCTACTGGCATATTTCTACTACTAATTTGCTTTTTCAGACTCTTTTGCCAGTGGTTTTAGCCCACACACCTGCTGGAACTTCGACTAAATCGCTAGCTCATTATGCCCAAGAAATAATTTCTGATAAATTTCGACCTTATGATTATGGAACCTTAGGAAATGAAAGAATTTATAATAGCACCTCGCCTCCAGATTACGATTTATCGAAGATCGAAATTCCTGTCGCACTTTTTTATGGTGACAATGATTGGTTGGCCAACCCAGGGGTAATTACTTAATTATATAAAGAATAATATTTTAAAAAAATCAATTATTAAATTATTTCGTTAAAAAATATATTAAATTAACAAGACACTACTAGGAGTTTTCAACTTTTTGTTGTTTTATTTTCAGGACGTGGATAGATTGTACCGACAATTGCCTAAGACTTTAGGCAAATTCAGAGTCGATTATCCAAAATTCAATCACCTCGATTTTATGTGGGCTATCGACGCCCCCAAACTTTTATACAAAAAAATGATTTCCATGATGGAAAAGTTCAAAAAGTAATATAAAAACAGACTGAAAAAATAACTATGAATGTATATTTTAATATTCTGTACATTTTTTTATTATATTAGAAATAAAGCAAAAAATCTTAAAAATATGGTGAAATCTATTTTTTTTAAATTAAAATTTAGAATAAAAAAAAGAAAGTTGCGTTTTTTGTTATTATTTTAGGAAATCGAGATGTATTAAAAGATTTAATACATTTGAAAATGTAAAGGATTTTTGATTTTAAATAGGAAAAATAAATTAGAAAATTTTTGTTTATTTAAAAAAATGTAAATTGACTTAAATGTAAAAGTATAATTGCTTAAGCCAATATCGTTGACCTAGTTTATTTTCTAACTGTAATAATTTTTCGCATAAATCAATACGAAGGCCGAACTTAAACTCATTAAGTTGGTAATTACATTTCTGTATTTCACTATTCAGTATTGTGGGAATTTATATCTAAAATTAGAAAACGTTTTTTTTTGATAAAATTGCTATAAATTAAAAAAAATATTTTTGCATCTTTGAGACTATTCCAAATTGTTTCAAATTGTTTTTGTAAAGACTATCAAAAATATTTCATTTATAAATAAAAAAAAATATGTTTTAAATAAAAAAAAACAGATAAGTGAACAATGACAAAATTTCGCAACCAACAAGAATTAACTTTCAACATAAATAGTTGAATTCGAACTAAAGACGAATTTTCAAGAAAAGACTTTTAATCTTCAACCAAAAAAATATTCTTTTTTAACCACGAATTTGAGTTTTTAATCAAAAAATAATTTTCAATAGAAAAACATATTGCGGAATTTTCAAGCAAATATAAAAAAAATAATTTTCAGGAAAAAAAGTTCATTTTCAACCAAATAGTTACATTTTAAACCAAAATAGTTGTATTATAAACAAATAAGAATTTTAAACAAAACAGTTGAATTTTCAAGTTCAAATTATAAATTTTCAGCAAAAAAGTTCATTTTCAACCAAATACTCGTATTTTCAACTAAAAAAATCAATTTTCTACAAAGAAAAAATCAAATTTGAACCAAATTGTAGAATTTTCAAGTCAAAAATTAATTTTCTATCAAAATTAATGAAATTTTAACACAAGAAGATGAATTTCACAAAAAAGCAGTTGACTTTTCAACCGAAAAAGCTATTTTCAAAGAAAGTTGCCAAATTTTAAACAAGGAAGCTGAATTAAAAACAAAAGTAAATTATCAAACAAGAAGATTAATTTGGATCTTAAAAAAATTGAAATTGACACGAAATAGTTATATTTTAAATTACAAAGATTAATGCTTAAATGAAAAAATAATTATTTGTTTTCAAATTAGATAAATTTGACAATGTTGGAAAATTCCAAAATAGCCATAGAGTTTTAATCAAATAGTCAAATCCTCAGATAAAACAGGTTAATTTGTAACCAAACAGATGAATTTTAAACGATTAATTTTCAAATTGAAAAATACGAATTTTCATCAAATTAGATAAATTTGATAATTTTGAAAAATTCCAAAAAAGGAATAAACTTTGATTTTCTAAAAAAAAAGAATAATTTTCAATAAAAGAGTCAAATCTTTAGCTAAAAAGGATAGTTTTTAAATAAACAGATGAATTTCAAACGATTATTTATTTATTTAAAAATACGACTTTTCATCAATTTCCATAAAGTTTGAATATTTAAAAAATTCCATAAAGTTTTAATCAAACCGCTGATTTATCAACTCAAAAATTCAATTTTCTGCAACAAAAAAATTATTTAGAATCAAATTGTAGAATTTGCTAGATAAAAATGACGAATTTAATAAAAAATCTGTTTCAATCAAGTTTAAACAAACAAGTTGAATTTTCAAACAAAAATGTAAATTTTCATCAAATTACACAAATTCGATATAATTCCAAAATTCCAAAAATGACATAAAGATTTAACTCATAATGTTAAATTATCATCTAAAAAACTTAATTTTTTTACAAAAAAACATGTAAACCAAATGGTAAAATTTCAAAGAAAGTTGCTCAATCATCAAATTAGATAAATTCGATAAAATTGAAAAGTTCGAAAAATCCTGTAAAGTTTCAATCAAATAGTTGAATTATCAACTAAAAAACTAAATTTTCTACAAAAAAGGAATTTTCAATAAAATAGTCAAATCCTCGGATAAAACAGGTTAATATTAAATCAAACAGATGAATTTTTAAACATTTAAATATTTTAAAAATACCATTAGGCTTCAATCAAATCTTTGTATTATCCATTAAAAAACTCAATTTTCAGCAAACAAAAATAACAATTTAGCAGCAAATTGTAGAATTTTCTAGGCAAAAACGGACTTTGTACAAAAATGGTTCAATTTTTATCCCAAAAAGATGAACGATTTTTAAAAAACGCATATCTTCGCCAAATACAGTATCCCATGTAGTAATTATGATCGGGTTTTTTTTTTTTTTTTTTTTTTTTTTTTTTTGAAGAGTAATAACGGAGAAATGCTAATGCACTAACCACATTCGAACCTTGGGGCCACGAGTTCAATATAGAAACATCACGTATATACACATAGTATGCATACACGTAACATGCACACACGGGTAGAAGAGACATATGCCTCTTGTTGGGCTCGCTGGCCATCTAACCTGTGAGAAAGTCTCCTGTCCTGCACACAGACAAAAGAAACTAGAAAAAGAAAAGCTTCTTACTTCCTGTTCCAACCAAGATGTACTGCATCGTCCTCAGCAGCACTACAATGTCGTGCAACGGGCTCGACGGCCCTCAATCATCCTGGTTGGGTGAGGTTGGATCTGACTGACAGTTTTAGTCAGTAAGTTGTCCATCTTCCTTCTTCTTACGAAGGATGGTTTCAACTTAGGTGGATACCCTGCCCCACCATTTCTCGTTTTATAGCATCAACCCAACAATATTTTCCGGCGTCAAGCGTCAAGCTTGCCTGCTGTGTTTAGAATACACAGCGGTCTGTATGCTCCTCCTGATTTCGGGTCCCTCTTATTTTTACTTATAAGCACCAATCGTTGCATCTTCCATTGTTTGTGGAAAATTCCCACTTTTAGGCAGCAGTTAAACATGTCAAGTAGGGCTTGCGGGCTGTTGCAGGCTACTACTTTTAATGCCTTTACCGGTATGCTGTCGGGTCCTAATGCCTTCTTGTTTTTCAGGGAGCGCAATGCTACCATGAGCTCCTCTTCGCCAAAAGGTGGCACTTCGGTATCCCTTATTTCTTCGATTTCCCCTACCCTCAGCGGATGATTAGGGAAGAGTCCATCAAATGTTGTCTGCATTACCTTAGGTTCCATGTTAGCGCGCGCAGGTAGTGCTCCGAGCTTCCTTGTCACTATTTTGTACCCTAAGCCCCAGAGGTCATCGTCCACCTCTTGGGCCAATCCCCTTCCACTCTGAGCCTTACTTGAATCAATAGCTCTGCGAAGTTCCTTCTTAGCGTTCTTGAATTCGGCTCTTTTTACATCCGCCTTACTAGTGTCTCGCTTCCACATTCGAGTGGCTTACCTTCTACATTGTAGACACTTCTTTTTGAGGTCCGTAATTTCCGGGGTCCACCAGCAATTGGGGTACCGGCTATCGCGTTGCTCCCGTCGTGGCATTGCTTCGTTGCAAGCTTGATGTATTAGTCTCATCGTGTCCTGGACAAGTTTCTCCACTCTTTGTGGGTCTTTTGCCCTTTCGACTGAGGATTTGAGAAATACTCCGCCTTCTGTCATTACTCGAGATAATTTGGTTTCATCAATTTTGGAAACATTCCACCAAACTCGCTTGTCTTGACATAAGTTCGCTTTTGATTTTTCTCCCACTTCTAGATATACAGATATATATATATATATATATATATATATATATATACAGGTGATCACTTCCAGCATAGTCTTCCTGTACTTTCCAGTTTTCAATGAGGGGGGACAAACATTCCGTCGCGAAGGTGATGTCCAGATGGATTCTCTGCATCCGGGGCGTCTGAATGTCGTGGTCTTTCCCGTGTTTAGGAGTATGTCGGTTTCTGGCATGCACCATTCAACAGCTTTTGCGTTGCAGTCACCTGCTATCAATACCTTCCCATTTTTGCCAAGCATCATCTCTTCCAAGAGGTCCACTTTTTGTTGGAATGCCTGGATATCTTCATTTGGAGTAAGGTAGCAGCTGACGTATGTGGCGTCTTTGGTCGCTACCCAAACAAAGCCGTCTCCGGAGCCATGTTTTACCACAGGCTCTATTTCTGGATTTGTTATCCATATTCCTGCAGTGTTCAGAGTGTCTGTCTACCATGTTGAGGTATTTTTATACGTATACTGTTCGCTTATTATGACCAAATCAGTCTTCCTTTGGCTTTTAATATACGTGAGGAGATCGTCGGCCGTTTTGCTCCTGTTCATGTTGGTTTGGAAGACTCTAATTATATTTTGCTCTTCCTGGTCTTACTTAGTTCTTGTCTAAAGAATTTACAACCACCTGATCCAGGGACTCAAGTACTCTGCCTTATTCGGTTGTTGACCCAGCCCACTTTAATGCGGGAAGTTTCTAACAGCTTGTTGGTCTCTCGCTCGCTCATTTCAGCAAAACCCAAGACTTGCCCCACCTGTTTGGTTTGGTGACCGTGACCCTGATGTCTCTATGATCTACCAAGCTATTCTTGAGTGCCTCTTCAACATCTTCTCTTGTTGTCATGGGGTCAAGATCCATCAGCTCTAGTGTAGTTCTGGGCACCATGTTCCTGACTGTGCCAACATCGCCTATTTTTTCTGCTACAGCTTTCCCAAAAGCGTGCGCATCCCTTGTAAGCTTCTTTATTTCCAAAAGGACGCTACCCTGCCTTGTTTGCCTGATCGAGCGGATTACCGTCTCTGTATCCTCTGGCTTGATCTTCGACTTAATGTCTCCTAGCATTTCCGCGTATGTTTTCTCTTCAGCGGGTTTTATTAGTACCGCTTCGAGGTGTTCTCTCTTCCTTAGTATGGTTTTTTTGTTTTAGTCTTTGTTTTCTGCTTGCCCCTCGGCATGCAGCAGTTTTTCCTGTCTTCCAGGTCTCTTTTTCTTTCCAAGTACTTCCGTCCAAGTCGGTGGCGATGCAAGATTGATTTTTCTCTTTTACATCGGAATTGCAACCTGATCTTCTTCTGGACCTAATGCTATTCTTCTAACGCTACTGCGTCTCGGAGTGCTTAAATTTCTTTGAGCCTGTTTCCCCGCCAAGCTCAAGATGCTCGCTTGTGCGTCTTTAGTCTGCTCCCTTCCTTGTTGGATGACCTCTAGCGCTTCTACTAAATTTGGAACTCCATTTTTAATGTCAGTATTGACATTTTTTGACGTTCCGCCACTTCCTTCATAATAGCCAATGTGGCCATCATTTCTTTTAGAGTCCTGTCGAATGTCTCTTCCGTTGATAGGCATTTTTCTTTTAGCGTCGGTTCCTTCGGCTGACTCACCTTCGCTAGCTCCTTCTTCTAGGGGGGATAGTTGCGTGGAGGGGTGAGATGAAATACCTGGGAACGGGTATAGCCTCGGACCTAAGTCCTAACCCAGTTCCCTGGGGCCCAGCTTTCGTTTAACCAGTCCCGGAAAGCACGGTCGGACTGGAACTCGCCCGGGGTACTGCAGATTCCGATCTACGTAGCCACCATGCAGCCACCCAGATCAAGGCTCGAAGGGCTTGGCTTCTGATCCCATGCCGCGGCTGACACTTCGGTAGTGCAAGCATACATCAGCTCTCGCCACGCAAGCGAGCTTTCCCCTATCCGCCGCCTGGGGACGCGCTTCGTATGGGTTACAGGATTCCACTGTTTGGAAGGGCCATTTTCATGTCATCAAATATACGTGACAAACGAGTTTTCAACTAACAAAAAAATGAATTAAAATATTCTAATTCGAACCAATTTCCGATCAATAATTTTAGAGGTTATGTCAGAGTTACTATGACAAATGATGATTTTCATTATTTTTCACTGGATTTCACATGTACAGACAAATTTAATTGCTTTATTTATATTCCACACATTAAATCCAACTTTATCTTTGTTTGAAACAAAATAGTTACTGTGAAAGGTGAACAAAATAGTAAATAAATTTTTGAAGTTATATTCACACAGCGTATTCTGCACATATAAATAAATATAATTTATGAATACTAATACTCAAACTTTATTTAAGAAATATTTAGGTGGTGTTTTTTTAATAAAAACAAGTGTTTATAAGTGTTAAATACTCGGATGCTTCAGATGAATATAAGTTTTAGTTTGCTGTCACGTATTGTTGGGCATCCCCATTCGTCTGTTTACTAAAGCATAATTTAGTGCATAAGAACTTATAATGATGGCTCTGCATCATATATACTGCAGCGCTATCTTCAGAAAGTTAATCTGGGGTATGCTGGCTAAGGCCTGGCTAGTTCATGACTAGCAATTTTTGTTTCTTCTATCTTAATCAGGAACTAACTAAAGCCTGGCTCAAATACAGAATTAGAGCCTAACGAGACTTAAATAGTTTTTCTAGTCATTAGTAACGAAAAATCTAAGCAGTGCCTTAAAGGGTCTTGATAAGAACTTACTAGTCCAGTTATTCTAGGGGGATTCTGACTACTGTCATACTTGAAATGGGGACAAATGGGGCGATTACTACATGGGATGTCCGAAAAATCGCAGTGCATATTTAATTCACGCACGCAATCTTTGGTCTCCTTCTTTATGTCATTACTTTATTGTAAGAAACTTTTGACTACAAATGAAAGTGTTATGTAAAATAAAATACAATGTTCGATGAAAGATAATATTCTCGAAAAGTAAAACGTATATTTAATTTTTTCATTTAAAGAGGCAACTGTGAATAAAATATTTGCTATTGGAAAAAGACGCATAAGAGATACTGTCGCTAATGAAGATGATGAGAAGCTGCTAAGCAAGATTGGCATTAATAGTAAGTAAGGGAGAATTATTTTGAGATCTCTATGATGAAGTTGTCGAATGTGATCTACAGCAGGATGTCCTCCTCCAGTTACACAAAGAGTTACAGGTCCTTCTACCCACACTTTGTCCTCCTCGCTGTGAAAAACCTGTACAAATTTAATTTTAAAATTAAAGTAAGAAACTACTACCTGTGTGGAAATGTCGATTGGGATCCAACTGGTTCCCAGTCAGATTGCCCAACTACCAATTAGGCACCAATTGGGCGCCTCATCTCTTTCGCAACAGTAGGTTCCAACTATGTCCGCAATTAGTCGTTCCAGTTTCGCAATATTAATTATGCCTAAATAAGTTAAAAAGAGAATTTTTCATTAATATTATATTATTTTGTTTCTCTAGGCGGAAGCTATTATTTTTGGAGTAGATGGTGTAAGAATGAAATTGGCATCACATTCTTCTTTTGCCATCCTTACGTAAAACTTTTTTCTTGAAAATAATATCTTGAAAGTATTATAAAAAGATGTGTTTGACTTCTTTATAAAAAAACACTATTATTCACTTGCATCTTTACTTTCCACTTGCACGAATGAGGCGGTCAATCTATTACCGCTTTGGTCATCCCCTGCTGATAAAGCGAGACCTCGAGTCAAGCCTCTCATTAAGGCGCCTCTCAATAGGGCGACTTTTCAACTGCACTCGAACTTTACCACCATTTTCTAGCCTCCGCGTTGACCGAGGGAAATTTCGAACTGCCTCTCAAAAGGGCGCTTGCGATGAAAATAAATCTGCCTATGTATTGCACTTAGTACATTCATATTGCAACATCGTCTCAAATATTGGATAGATATACTGGATGCCAAGCGTGATTTAAATGTCATTAGGGGAAACATTTAGTCCTTTAGATTTCAAAAACTTTAGGAGAGTGTTCAAGCTTTCTTGCAAGATTTAAATACATTTAGAGGGAGGCCCCTTTTAAAATTTTAAGGTCCTAAGTTTTTGTTGTTTACTCTAACGAATATATCTCTTTCTGAAGTCAAATATTTGAAAAATGTACAATATTTTCCAGGGGACGCCTAAGTTAACCAGGTCATCTATTAGAATATCAGGTATTCCCTATCGTGAACTGCTTCAACGTCTAGGAATAAGGCGGCTATGATTGATTGAAAATTATGTATTAACCTGAGTAGAGAAAATTGCAAGACAGTCAGCAATAGACCTGTTTTTACGAAATTCATATTCGGATGGAGGCAGAATTAAAGAGTTTTCTAGCCACCAGTTCAATCTATTAGTAACAACCCGGCAACAACGAGTTGTTTGGGACGCATGGATTGGCGTTAAGAAACTCGGACATTTCAATGCCTTTAAATGCGTACTGATTGCATTTTTGCCCAAAAAATAATTAAATTGCATTGACCGGCATTGATTCTGTTCAATATTTTGTCGGCAGGATGAAATGCATTGATACGGTTCGATACTTGGTTCGTGAAAGGTACTGCATGGCATACAATTTGGAGGTTCGCAGAGTATCATTGAATGGCATTAAATGGCATAAACTCATAGGTATTACAAGCAAATCACTGTAATGCCTTAAAGTTTATGCGCATTGAAAATGATTAAAACGAAACGAGCTTTATACAGTAAAGCGCATTTAATGGCATTTCGGACAAAGATGCAATTCGTACGCATTTAGAGGCATTGAAATGTCCATTTTTTAATGCTAGTCTATGCATTACAATAAATTCCTTCTTATCGGGAAGTCTCTTCATAAGTTTAAATAATCAGAAAGTGCAAGCAATAGGACGGAATTTATGGGCATTCGGTTTTGGAATAAGGAAACCTAAGAATTTGTTCTATTGGTCGGGAAACGAACTTTCATCTATGGTTAGATTATCAATATCTAGTAAGTGATTCAGGATGTTATCTGGTAGATTTCGAATGATTTTGTAAATGATTTTATCCATTCCTGGGGAGCACTTGCTATTAGTGCTGGAAATAGCAAGGCGCAATTCTTCGAGATTGAAAGGCTCGTTTGGAAAATTAGAAGTAGAAGTTTTAGTAGGTGGTGAATTTGAAAGAAGTGGAATAAGAGGTAAGTCTGTGGTAAGCAAACTAGATTCTCTAAACGTTTCTATAAATGTTTACATTTTATTTAATTTTTCTGTGTGGCATGGAAACTATGGATTCACAAAACGATCTGCATCCTAAGATTTTTGGTATTTAAAATTTTTTTAGAGATTCTGCTTCAAATTTTTGAAGATCCAAGTAGTTTAAATTACAATAACACTGAACATTCCTCATTCCATCATGCCCATGTGAGAAAAGAGTTTGTGACATGAACAAGAGATAT
Source organism: Druon quercuslanigerum (assembly GCA_010014905.2). NCBI lineage: Eukaryota > Metazoa > Arthropoda > Insecta > Hymenoptera > Cynipidae > Druon > Druon quercuslanigerum. The sequence goes on from JAAAKG020038711.1 coordinate 19,051, forward strand.
CAATAGTTGAGGGGCCGGATGCAATAAGGGGACACGCGCGGATTTCGCCGGATAAGTATTGTCCAGCGATCGATTTTTTGAAA
>JAAAKG020038722.1:3997-19130 GCA_010014905.2 Druon quercuslanigerum
GTATTTAATTGGTTAAAAATTCTTATTTTTGACAGAAAATTAATCTTTTTAGTTCAAAATTTAACTATTTGAAACAAAATTATACTGTTTTGTAGTAAATTTATTTTATTTAGCTAGACATTTGTTTATTTAGTTAAAATGTTCAAAAAGTCATTTATTTGTGGACTAACAAATTTGGTTAAATTGAAAATTCAATTATTTTGTTGAAAATCTATGAATTTTGTTGAAAATTTGTCTTTTCTGGTAAAAAATAATTTTTGTTAGTAAAAATTAGGTACTTTATTTCAAATGCGCCTTCGTTGGTAAGATTCTACTGTTTTTTGTTTTTGATTACATTTTTTTTCCGAAACATCAACCAATAAATTTTTAGTTGAAAATTCAACTCCTTGGTTGACAGTTGAAAGTGAAAAATTCATTTTATGTTGTTAAAAAGTAATTTTTTAACTTATAATTTAAACATTTTGTTGAAAATTTAACTGAACTTTTGGGTAGAAAATTCGTTCTTTTTATTGATAATTAACCTACTCAATTTTTCGTTAACAATTGAGCTTTTTTGTTTTAAAATTTTAACAATTTAGTTGAAAAAAGTTAGAAACGAAAGAATATAAACAAAAAATTAACCAAATTAAACATGGACTAATGTCACATACATTGTTCAAACTGCTTAGTTGAAAATGTATTTAATTGGTTAAAAATTCTTATTTTTGACAGAAAATTAATCTTTTTAGTTCAAAATTTAACTATTTGAAACAACATTATACTGTTTTGTAGTAAATTTATTTTATTTTACTGAAAGTATATTTTCAAGTATGAAAATTATACTACTCCATTTTTTGATTAAAATTCGTCTTTTCTTGTATAAAAGTCGTCTTTTTGGAATAAAATTAATCTCTTTGGTTTAAAATTAAAGTATGCGTAAAATTTTTTTTGTAATTTTTTGGGAATTTATCTTTTTTGGTAGAAAAATGAACAACTTGGTTGAAAATTCAAATGTGTGTTAAGAACTCATGTTTTTGGCTTGAGAATTCTAGATTTTTATTTAAATTATTTTTTTATGGACTGTCAAATCTTTCTTGGTTAAAAATTTCGTCTTTTTGATTTAAAAAATAGGAAAAATGGTTGAATTTAAAGCCAAGTTACATTTTGTTTTAGGTTTTGTAAATCTTTTTATTGTAATTTTTCTAAACTTCTAAATAGTTTAAAACTTTTTGATAATTCCTTTCTTTCCTTTTTTAAAACTTAAAAAATCTTTTGGAATATTTTTAAATCTTTTTAAATATTCTCATAAAATAAAGGAACAATAGAATATCATTCGAAATGTTAAGTGAAATAGTAAAACAATAAAAAAAAAAGCTTCTAAATGTTTTGTTTGAAATCTTCAAAAATCTATACTTTGTTAAAAAAAAAAATTATTTTTGTATTCCTCCAAAACTTCTAAATATCTAGTAAATATATTCAAATATTTTCGAAATTGTTGTATTTTTGAACAATTTTGCTTTGATATATTCTACATTTAAAATGTTTTTAAGTATTTTATATAAATTAATTTTCCAGAACCAAAAATTAAATTTTCCCTGGAATCTTAAGAAAAAACTTAATTATCTTAAAACCTTATAATCTTTGAAAAATCTGAAAAAATCTACAGTTAATTTAGAGTTTAAAATTTTGTTCTATTATTTTTGAATCAGTTTTAAAAAATTTGGTCAAAACACTAAAAACAGAATGTTGCTGTCTTTATTATTAAAGAATAATTTAGAATATAGATTTTCTCTTTTAGAAATAAATATTTAGAATTAAAATTCCTTACTTGAAAATGGCCATTTACAAAATATGAGAAAATTAAAAAGAACCTGAATGATTCTGAAATTTATTTTGAACAAGTTATAAAAAGTTTTTGAACAAATTAAGTGCAAAATGGTATTTTAATTTTTCTTGGGTTTAACAATAATGCTGTAATAATTCTTCTACTTTTTCAATTGAAAATTTTGTAAACGTATAGTGAAGTGGTACTAAAAATAAGCTTTCTACAACATACTTTTTTCTTCGAAATTGTTAGTAGGTATAATCGTTTAAAATTTAAAAAGCGATAATATCAGGAAAAACCAGCCGCTGATATTGACAATTTTTATCACTATTCACTGCTATTACTTTACAAATAAAAATTTGTGACTTACAAATAATAGGTATGGTTTCTTTAAACCATATAAGTATAATTATTACAACATGGTCGTATTAAAAAATAAGATTTATATCGGTCGTTGTAAAATTCAATAGAATTTTTGATGTAATTCCTATCAAAAAATATTTAAAATTGACTTTGTAGATTTTTTTTAATCACTGTCAAGATTATTTAATTTTTGGTGCTATTTGCTGATTTTTTATACCCGAAAACGAAAACTCGTCTTTTTTATCAAAAAATTTATCTGTTGTAGAAATTTCAACTTTTCTGACTAAAAACGCAACTGCTTGCTCGAAAATAAATCTTTTTTTACAAAAAATCTTTGGCTGAAATATCGACTATTACATTTTTCGTTAAAAATTCGACTACATAGTTAAAAGTGGAAGATTGTTAACAATTCATTTTTTTTTGGTTGATGATTCATCATTTTAATTCAAAAACCTTTTTTCTTTTTTTGAAAATTGAACTATTTTGTTGAAAATTTGTTTTTCATTAGTTGATAATTAATTTCTTTGACCAACAATTTAACAATTCCATTTTTGGTTAGAAGTTAATATTTTTTGGCGTCGAAAACTAATCTTTATGGTTGAAAATTCATCTTTTTGGTCGTGAATTCATAAATTTCATTCACTTCTTTTTGAGTTGAAAATTATTTTTTACCTGCAAATAAGAGTATCCAATTTTCGGTTAAAAAATCATATTTTTTAGTTAAAAAATCATGCATTTTGTTATAAGTTCTTTTTTGGTTGAAAACTAATTTTTTTTAACCGAAAATTTAACTACTCCGTGTTTGGTTGAAAATTTATATTTAGTTGAAAATTGAACTAGATGGTTAAAAATTCGTTTTTTGTGGTAGAATATTGATCTTCTTGGTGAAAAATTAGTTTTTTATGGTTGAGCATTATTTTTCATAATTGTAATTACAACTATTCCGTTTTTGGTTAATAATTTATCTTTTTTTAGTAGAAAATTCATTTATTTTGAGGAAAATTCGTATTTTTGGGTAGAAAATTAATCTTGGTTGAAAATTCCTTATTTTAGTTAAAAATTTATTTCTTTGGTTAAAAATGTAATTATTTTGTTGAGAATTTCTCTTTTTGATTAAGAAATTCAACCTGAAAGAAAAATTTATAACGGCCAGGGAAAATTTCAGGAAATACAAAATTGTTTTTTGTAGCAACCAATTTGTTTTAATAATGCCCCTTAAGTTAGTATTAGGGGCGAAAAAATTAAAAGCTTTTTACACACTGTTTTAAAAATTAATTTTTTGAATCAAAGATTTATCATTAGAATAGAACATTTCTTTGATTAGTTAAAAACTTAACTATATTGTTGAAAATTCTTCTATTTATTAATTTTTTTAACTGCAAAGTTAACAACTCTGTGATTGGTTGAAAATTCGTCTTATGTGATAGAATATTATCCTTCTTGTAAAAAATCATATTTTGTGAAAAATTATTTTTTTAACTAAAAATTTAACTATGTAATTTTTGGTTCAAAATTTATCCTTTTTGAAATTTCATGTTTTTTAAACATTAATTTCTTTAGTTTCCATCTAACTATTTTGTTAAAAATTCGATTTTTTCCGTGAAAATTAATTTTTTTAAATCATCTTTGTTTTAACTGTAAATATAACAGTTCCATTGAAATTTCGTATTACTAAAAATTTGTTTTTAAATTGGTTAAAAATTAATTTTTTTAACTGAAAATATAACTTTCATTTTTTGATAGAAATTTATCATTTTCAATTGAAAATGTATGTATTTTTATGAAAATTCGACATTATTAGTAGAAAATTAATCTTTATAATTGAAAATTGTTTAAAATTATTGTATTTTATTGAGACATCATGTTTTTTTAAACCAATTTCTTTCGTTACAAATTTAACTGTTAAAAATTCAGCTTTTTAGATTAAAATTCGCCTTTTTAAGCAGAAAATAGTTGAAATAGATTAAAGTTAATTTAGATGTTTTAAAAAATGTACTGTATTTATGAAAATTCTTTCTCTTTGGTTGAAACTTCATGTTTTTCAACTTAAAACGTAACTACTCCGTATTTGGTTGAAAAATGATCTTCCTTTGTTTCAAATTCAACTAAATTTATGTATTTTTTATTGGAGATACATTATTATCAGAGAGATTCTCTCTGTTATTATAGTTAAAAATAATTTATTTGGTTAAAAATTAATTTCTTTGCTTAAAACTTTAACTATTTTGTTCAAAATTAATTTTTTTGTTTAAAGAAACACTTCTTACGAATAAATGTTAGAAAGATTGTGTTACGTAAACTTAATATTATTTTAAGCATAAATACGTCAGACATACGTTTTACATGAAATGAAAGACTTTAATTATTTTATCACTTAATTACTATTTAATTTCGGAATACTATTTTCAGAATCCACAATGAATCTGAGAAAACAGATGATTAAAAAACTGCACTTATCTGCTTTTAAAGTAGTTTAAAAGCAAATACAATATTATAGAAAGTATTTTGTGTCACAGATAATTTAAATGCAACTTCCATTTTTACAAAAGGAAGAACCTTACAGAAATATTCCCTTACTCAAAATGTCAAATGTGCTTTTATGAAAATATAGCACAGCCTGCACATCCGAAATTTGGAAGGGCTATTTAACATCGCAAAAAAATATTCTAAAACTCCGAAATACGAATATGAGTGTCAACAACTGCACTTCACGTGGTCAGACTATTTAAAGAGGAAAAATTCAGCTATTCGTACCGAAAATTCGGTATGACTAACCACGTCTATATATAAACAAATTATAAATATAATATATAATGCAAATCGACACAAAGAAAAGTATGTTTACAACATTAAATCCCATTTCTTTATGAGCGATTTTTTGAGTATGAAACATTTATATTTTTCAAATCTAGAGGCATTAAAATATTTGCATACCTGTTTTGTCAATTTTTCGATTTTGGGTCCAACTTGTTCCTTGTTTTCCTTTTTTGTCGAATTGTTCGTAAATCGTAGTAAGATTTCTAACCTCCGCGTCCGCAGACAAGACTATATTAAAATTAATTCTTCCATCAGTGCAAATGAATTTGGACAAACAAAATGTAAGATTTAGTATTCAACAACCAAAATGATGATACTTTTATATTTATCTATGACGCCTTTCACATCTTCACGAACAAAAAATTTGAAAAATAATGACGAAAAAACCTTTAAAATCCTTCTACCGCTATCTTAACCCAGTCTAACCTGAAATTTCGGGACTGTGTGCGCATGCGTCACATTTTTCTGGGTTTATTCAAAATTGATACTTCCTATCTGATATCAATCAAATATTACAAAATTAGAAATTACAATCTAGAGAAAAATATTCAAATTGAAATTTTTTAATTGTAGCTGGCAAAAATAAATTAAAAATTAAAGTATTTTTAAATGAATTTTTTACTATTGGCAGATATTACCTAACTGTAGTTTTTAGATTTGAGAGAATAAATAATTTTAAATACAATATAACAATTTCGACTAATTATTTACATTTTAATTTGATTTAAAAATTTCTAAAATTTGATTTATATTTTAGAGGATTATACGAAACTCTAGGAAAAATTTGAGCAGTCTAAAAAACATTAAAGCTTTTTGGAAGTTTGGAAGAAATTCAAAAAAATATATTTTACAATTTTTCGGAAATATATTCAAATTTGAAGATATGGTTACTCTCTTTAAAATTTCTAAGCAATTTCTGAATATCTTATTAAATTACTAAAATTTTCCCTAAAATGTTTTAAAAATTATGAAAAATATTTAATATTGTTTTCCGATTTTGAAATCTACATTTCGCTGCGAAATTTTAAATATAAAAAAGTTTTTAATTTGATCATAAATCTTAGGATATCTTCAAATTTTTAATTATTTTTAAATACTTTTAAAACTTCTGAACCTTTTAATTATATCCTTAATTATATTCTGGAAAAATTTAAAAATTGCCTTAAAATAGTTCAAATTTTTTTAAAACTTTGTAATCTAAATTTTACTTCAAAAGCTTTAACATTCTCTCTGAAATTTTAGGAAATCATTTGACTTTTTTTTTCTTTCAATTTTCTCTTTTGGAATCGATTTTTGAAAAAAATAAAATAATAATTTTACATTTTCTCTCATGAATCTTAAGTTTTTTTGCTCTTGAAACCTTTTTAAACCTTCAAAGCACTACATTTTGTGTAAAATTGGTTGAAATCTTCAATTTTTAAATTATTTCTAAGACCTTTCAAAACTACTAAACCTTTTAAATATGTTTTGAAATAATACGAATTTTTCCAAGTTTAAAAAATTATGTACAAACTTATAAACATTTGAATTATCTTTTAAAATTATTCCAATTTATCGCCACGTTAAAAAAAATGTTGAATGATAAAAAATTATTTTTTGATGATTTCGGAAATCTTTACATTAATCTTTCAAAATCAAGTAATTTAAATTTTATTTTGAATACAAGGAAATTTCTTTTTATTCCAAAAAACTTTCAAAATTCTTGATTTTTTGTTTCAGAATGATATATCCAAATTTTTACAAGAATTTTTGAAATCTTCATAAGCTTGACATTATATTTAAATCCTTTCAAAAGTTGTAATAATAGGAACGAGTACAACCAAAGAACAACTTTTTAATAAATGGAAAAACTTTAACCGAATTTTATTTCATTATTCAACTAAACAGCTTCCGAAAAATAAAAACTAATATCCACAATCATTTATGTTAAAAAAAACATGTTTTACTACGCTATTAACAAAATAAACTCAAAAAGTAACGTCACATATGTACCGTATGACAAAATTCTTTCCCTCACTATGCGGCCATTTTACCTCTTTGACGCCACAGCCTTTCGACCATATTGTTTTTTACAGCGCCTGCGTCGGAAACGGGCGCTCATTTTTAAATTCTTTACTACATCTTATGCTACGACGCCTACTTACTAAACTTACCAACAATTATAAATGTCAAACAAAAATATTAAAGACAAAATTATAATAAAAACTCAATATATTTTTAATTTTCTAAAAACATAATAAAGTCACAAAATATGCATTTTTTGGACAGATATGATTAGAAAGACCTTTTTATTCTATTGTCAAAATCAATGAAATTAATATTTCTGAAAATAGAAACTATGAGAGCTCGTTTTGATTTCCAAAAGAATTTTAATATCATATCGTCAAGTTTAGAATATGAATTAAAATTGTATACCATGCGTAATTTTTTTTATTGAAAATCATCCATTTCAAACGTAAAGTTTCTAAATTCTGAACAATTTTATGTTGCGTTAGCCTTGCAGAACGGAAACAGAGATTTTAAAAAAGAATAATTAGATTTCAAAGATTACAGAATTTAACCAAAATTTAAATTTGTCGATTTTTACCGTAAATTGATATTTTGAAACAAACATCTACGAATAAGTAGTACACGCAATAATCCACTTCGTGCAAAATCACCGAATTTTAAGAATATATAATTTTTTTAACAATTTTAGGTTTAAATTAGAATTTTTCACAAAAAATTAGTATTTTAAAACAACACTCATTATGGTATTTTTAATCAACAGTAATCAGATTCTAAAGAATATTTACAATTTTTCTACAATTTTAGCTAATATTCCTGTTTTACCCTGAATTTAAATGGCATGATTTTTGACTAAAATAATAAAATTTAGAAGCTTGAACAATTTCGAAATTGTTAGGATTTTCCGACAGAAATTAACATTTTTATTGAAAAATTTCAAAGATTCATAACACAGGCCAACATGGTTTTGTTGTTGGGAAGTGGAGGGTCATTTCCGAAGTAATTTTTTGCGTAGACTCCGTATCCGGGGTCAGAATTGGCCCATCACGTCAGGATTTTAAGATATTTGAGGTTATGAACCTAAAAAAAATGGCGTTTTATGCTACTTTTGAGGTTATGTAGAGAAGACACCAAATTTTTGGCGTTTTTTCATTATTTGTATCATATAGCACTGCTCTTTTTCTTTAATTTGAGAGTCGCAGAGTTCAATTACCATTTTTCTTTACCAAGTTACGCCAATTTGAAATTACGAGATATGTCCCATTATGTCTTGAGCATTTCCTTTAAATACTTCGAGGCAGGCATTTTCTACTGGGTGTTTTCTCTTGAAGTTTATATTTACGTTTTTCAACGGAAATCGGTTATTTTAATAAATTTGAAAGGCGACTTAAAATTTGAAAAAAATGTATACTGGAAATTGTTTATTTAAATACGAAATCATTGTATTGCAAAGAAGATAATAATTCATTCTTGTACTTTCCACTGAAAAAGTCAATTACTGAATTGAAAAATAAACTTCATGTTGAAATTTTACATTTTGTTATATAAAATTGAATTGTCTTCTGGAAAATTCTTTTCTTTTTGCTTGAAAATTCGACTATTGGGTTTAAAATGCTATATTTCGGGTTAAAAATTCAACTTTTGTTTAGGAGACTAACCTTTATTGTTAGAAACCTAATATTCTTAGTAGATAAATTCAGCTAGTTTTTTAAGAGTTGTATTACTTTGCTGAAAAGTCAGTTTTTTGGTGGGAAATTCATAATTTTAGTTAAAAATTCATCTCTTTGGTGAAAAATGTTGGGAAATTCGTTTTATATTGAAAATCGGCACTTTAGATAGGAAATAATTGTATTTAAAAGATTAAAGTTTTTTAAAAACAATTGTAGGTTATGTTAGCATTCGTTATCGGAAATTGCTTATTTGTCTAAAATCGACTGACATTAGCTGCTTTTCAAATCTAAGTGAGAAAAATCGTAAACAATCATTATTTTCAAACAATCGTATAAATACGAAAACTTAACTAAAAAGAATTGGGCCAAAAATAACATTTACCATGAGAAAGTAATTCTTTTATTACGAAACACCTATTTCTACTGGCCAACATTTTTTTCACGAACTTCAAATAGCATCACACTCTTTTATCATAACAAAAACTTAACAGTTCTCCTTTTATAAGAGTGCCTTGGAAGAGTATTAACTAAAGCGTTGGTAATATTTGAAAAGCTGATACCATTTTCGATAAAAATTTATAAAAATGCTTGCAAAATAAATTTCGAAAAGTTCAGTAAAATAAATGGCTTAAAATTGAAACCAGCTTCAGTATAATGTAGGAATTATGATTTTATCTGAATTAAATTCTGCTTTGTGTACTTTATCCGGATCACACGAACTTTCCGCTTTTCTCTTTCGAGAATTTTCCTTAAAACTTGAATTCGTACAAGAAGGTAAACTTTGCTGTGCCTTCGTTAAATGCTGCTTAACCCATTTCGGTTCTAGATGAGTTTGCAAATGACTGTCAATCGAGTTTTCATCGGACAACTTCCTATCACAGAGGACACACTCCACAAAATTAGGATGAATTCGTAAATTGTGGCTAGAAATCATCCACGATAATTCCTCACGTATAAAAAACTTGGAGATTTCTCCAGTCTCTGTTATTTGGAGATTGATTCGTTTTGTCAATTCCTGACTCGGATGATTGTTATTCTGACGATCAATCTCCTTATTTTCCGAAGTTGATGATTCACAATCTCGAATCGTCAACTCGACAAGATTAGATTCACTATTCGAAATTTTCCTTGCCCATTCCGGTCTCGAGTGTCTTTCTAAATCATTGGCTAAAGATTTCTCTTTCTCAGTAACCATTTTTTTGTTGCACTTGCTAAAGTAGTCAATGATTCGCATATGATCGAGCGCAAGACTTAAATTCGGGAATGATTCCTTACATCCGTGACAAAAGAAAGAATTTAGCTCGTCTCCAACGGAAATTTGGTGCATTACAAGTTGCTTGATTAGTCTTATGCATATCGTGTAGTGATCGAAATTAGTTTTAGAAGCAGCCGACTGAGACCAGGCTTTCTGGTGGCTGGGATCCTTGATGTGCTGAAGAATATGCTCCTGAGTGGCGAATGAAAGAAAGCAAAGATTGCAGAAATGAGTCTCTGTGTTCATCGATAAGTAATGTTGAAAGTAGGTGGCATAAACGTCTGCCGTTAATTTCCAGATCTTCTTGCCATGAATTTGTGCATGCACTGCTGCTTGAACCCAGGGTAGATTTAAATCACAAAAGTTGCACTTTAAGCTATTAGTAAAGTCGTATCTGTCGCCTTGAGAAATAATCGTAAAGCATTTCCGAAATCGTAATAAGCGGACTTGATGTGAACGAAGGTTGCAGTGAATAGACGCTTCTCCCATTTTAATAATTTCTTCGCAAACGAAACAGTAGTTACTGCCAGATAATGATGGTTTTATGATTATGGCGTTTCCCTTAAAAACTTCGGAGATATTAAAGTTCTCCATTATTTATATATCCTGAAACAAAAATTAAAACCATTTGTCCGTTGTTTAATTTTTTCAATAGTGAGCAGTTTTTAAGGGCATTTGATTCTAGCCAGGGCACTAATGCCCTGTTCTCAGTTACATTTCGAGTTAAATATTAAGACACACGTGCCTTTATATATTTTGAACCTTAACGACTTTTTGAAATAATGATAATGACAACATGCTTTTTAATCAATGGCAATAATTCGGGGCAAATTTTCAATCATGTAGTAAAGAAATAATTAAAATTATTGGTCTTAAATTGAAGTGCGGAGCCGGGAGTGCAAACTTGTTTATTTGATAGCTAAATAAGTGAGTGGCTTTTTCATAAGAGATTATGTCAGACTATGTTATGGAAGACGCCGAGATTAGTTCTCTATTTTTCAAAATATTGGCGCATCAAAAAATACATATATTGCACAAATACTCTCGTGATTAAAAAAAAAAAAATTAAGTTTTAAAATTTATGAAATAGAAAAATACCCTTCTGAAAAAGTGAAATTTAAATCAAATTCTATAAGCAAATTTGATGAAAGTCTACCATATTGATTCAAACAAGTTTCACGAATCAAAATCTTGTACTTTTCTACCAAAAGCATCTTATTCAAATTCTATCTTAAAAGCACAAAACGTTGATTCAGTCATATGTTCCAGAAACTAAGATATTTAAATTAAATCGTATACTTTTTTATCAATAGTTTTATAAAAAAAACTCTATCAAATATTATTCTCGGAAAACTTATATGTTCTAAACGGAAATTTCCATCAAATTCTATCCGTAAAGAAATCTTTTACTTTCCTATCAATATTTTCTTATTGCAATATCTTGGTAAAAAAAAGTATAAGATTTCTAGAATAGCCGAAATCGATAGATATTTGCCATGTTCTGAATAATAGGATTTGATTTAAATCTGATACGGTTTAATTTTGATAGTTTTAATTAAAAACGAGAGATAAGATTTAATAAGAGTTTTAATGGAAAAATAATTATAGAAAAGTATAAAATTTCCTAAAAAAATGCAAGAGATCTGATGTTATTTCTATCATTAAACTGCAAATTTTTACTAGTAAACTACTATAAATTGAACAAATTCAAAGGTTTCTGGTTAGAATATATAAATCCAGGCTACAATTTTTAATTCTCTAACTTATACGACTTTACGTACACGAATTTTATTTTGTTATTTTTGACATTATTATTGAACAATTTCTTAATTATTTAGATTCAAGAATTTCTCTACGGTCGGGATTTTTTCAGCGCAGTGTCGGATATTTTATAATGTCGGAAATTTTAAATTGTCGGTCACTTCTTATTCTGGGAATAGAGCATACATTTTGAAGTTTCTTTTCCGGGAATTTTATTTCTTGCCCTTTACAAATCGTCGTGAAAAATATTTGCAGAAATTTTACCCTTTTTGGTTCAATATTTAATTATTGTTTGGTTAAAAATTGATCTGGTTTGGTTGAGGATTCAACTACACATGGTTAAAAGTTGAACTACTTTTTTAAACATTTATTTTTCATTTATTTTAGTATAAAATTAAAATTTTTATCGGTCGAACATTCAACCTATTCGTTACACAATTATTATTTTGGTTGATGATTTATCACTTTAGTTGAAAATTGACCTTTTTGATTGCAAATTCGTTTTTTTGCTTGAAATTAATTTTTTTAACTGCAAAAGTAACTAGTCCATTTTTGGTTGAAAATGAATCTGTCTGGTAGAAAACTCGTCCTTTTGATAGAATTAAACTGTTTTCTATTCAAAATAACATTTTTTTTGGTTTGAAAATTCCACTTCCTTATATTAAAACGTAACCTATTTTGAACTTTTTGTCGGAAATTGATCTTTTTTAGTTTAAAATTCATTTTTTTTAACTGAAAAAAATGAACTATTCAATTTTCGGTTGAAAATGGACTTTTTTAAGGTGAAAATTCAACATATTGATTACAAATTATTACATTTGGTTCAAGTCGTCTTTTCTTGTTTTTCGAACTTCATCGCTTTTGGTATAAGTTCACATTTTTTTGTTAATAACACAAGTTTTTGGTCAAATTTCTAGACTTCAACTGTTTTTTTATATTTCAATGGAAACTTAACTTTAGTTGAGTTAAAAATTGTATATTCTTTAATAATTTTTTTAACTGAAAATTTAAGTATTTCACTATTGGTTAAAAATTAATTTGCTTAGGTTGAAGATTACAATTATTTTGTTGAAAATTCGTCACTTTGGTAGAATTAACTGTTTATTTAAAATTAATGTATTTAGTTGTAAATTCGTATTTTTTGTATGTAACTTCATCTATTCTGGTAATAGTTTAAGTGACTGACCTTTTAAAAATTTGTAAAATTTAAGGTCAAAAATAAAAATTGTCATTTCTTGTCTCAAAAAATTGCCGGCCCAGAAGCCACTCTGAAACCTATCGTAGAAAATACTTTTTTCTTTTTCTTGGTCCTTATTCTTATGTCTTCAATTGTAACAATTTTTCTAGCATTTTCTAAATTTCTATTAAAAACACTTAGAGCAATTACGATTATATTTATACATTCAGGCTTGAGGTTATGTAGACCGATCAACTTAGAATATCGAGAATATCTTATTACTTATTGCACATATTCCTTAGTCATACATTGTTGATTAAAACAAAGAGACAAAAAAAAGAAGGCATCATACGTCATAATCACATAAAACAGTTTTTCTTACCTTCGTATATTATCAATTCAATATCTTAATATGACGAAGCAATTCTATATTAGCTCCAATCCTTTTCTCCACATATTCTTATTCAATCTTCGTAAAGAATATTTGGCAGCTGTGTGGGATTATTATAAAATATATAAGTTTTGATCAACAAAAGATAAATATAAACTGTAAAACAAAATAAGTTCAAGTCTTCTTCGTTTTCTGCCTTCTGATTCATCAGCAAGACATGAAATGGATGAAATGACGCAGTTACGTTTTACTTTGGGAACCAACAATGCGAGGCGCTGGTGTCGCGAACCAGTCCGAGTTCTGTGAAAATTTAAATTTAATAAATAAAAAATAGCCTTTTTACACAAGTTTCTAATAAAAGTTTATAGTTAATTTGTAAAATAAATTAAAAGATAAAGTTATTGAGTTTAAAGAGAAAAAATTTATTATTTTAATTAGTGGTCAAATTTCTAATTAAAAAGGTAAAATTTATCATGAAAGCAAACGAATTTTCAACAAAATTGATAAATTAAGAAAAATTTCACCCAAAAAAGAAAAGTAAAAACATTTTCAATCAAAAATGGAATATTTATAAATTTTCAAAAAAATAATAATAATTTTCAAGCAAAGAATTTTTCAATAGAATAGTTGTAGTTTTACCTATAGACATGAATTTTCATCTAAAGTAATAAATCTTTAACCAAAAAAATTACTTTTCAATCAGTTACAATGACTTTGACTCGAAAAAGGTGAATTTTTAGCGAAAAATTAAATAGTTGATATTCCTGCGTGAAAATCTTTTAATATAAAATACAATAAATTTTAATTTTAACAACCAACTCGAATTTGAATAAAATACTTCATTTATACGTAAAAAAATTAATTATCAAAAAATTTTAATGATATATTTAAAAATTAATTTTAAAAAATGTTTCTTTTTAACAAAGTAATCAAATTTTTTTAATTATTCGAATTTTTAACCAAAGAAATAAATTTTTAACCAGAATAAATAAATTTGTGAACAAGAAGAATAACTTTCTAAAAAAAAGTTCAATTTTCAAACACAAAAATGAATTTTCAATTACAAAGATCAATTTTCGACAAACGAAATTACTACTTTGCTTTTTTTGTATTTAAATTCTTTTGTAATTTTTACTTTTACAAAAATAAATTCGGAATGCTTTTGACTTTTTCAATTGCGCATGTACCGAAAAGCGCGGGTCTATTTAAATTTCCAAGTGTAAATTTGTAATATTGCGTTAGTAATCAACTATTTCAAGGAATTAGATATTCCTTAAATTTATTTTAATTATTTTTTTGAAGTAAAAACTAGTTTTAAATATTATTCTGCATTATTATTGACAGTATTTATTCATTTCAAACAGATCTTTGAAAAGTCTCTGCCCTTTAGCCTCACTGTTTTGCAGTCCTATTACTTAATCCAATTTTACTTTGTAATTGCTTCACTATCTTAGATTTTTCAAATTCAATGAATTGCGCAAATTATGTTGAGATCCTCCTAGTTTTTAAAACTTTCATGTGAAAATGCAAATATATCTTTGGAAAATTTGAGAAAATGTATAGCCAATTACAAGATCTTGAAATCAGGTTGCAAAATGTCTGCACGCTGAGGGCCCAGCAATAATACCAACCTCATGGGATGAAACTTTGTTTTTTTTTAATAACTTGGAAAAAATTGTTGCACACTATTGTCTAATTTTTGTACTGGGCAAACTTTT
Source organism: Druon quercuslanigerum (assembly GCA_010014905.2). Classification (NCBI taxonomy): domain Eukaryota; kingdom Metazoa; phylum Arthropoda; class Insecta; order Hymenoptera; family Cynipidae; genus Druon; species Druon quercuslanigerum. The sequence goes on from JAAAKG020038722.1 coordinate 18,961, forward strand.
CACAAAACCCGTTTTCATACCTTTTTTCCAATATTTAAAAAAAGTTCAAATTTCAATTATAAAACTGTTTTTTCATACAAAAGAAGATTAATTTTCTTCTATAAACTTGAATTTAAAGATATAAAAGTTAATTAAAATATAATAGAATAGAATATTTAACTTTTAAATTA
>JAAAKG020038733.1:0-16259 GCA_010014905.2 Druon quercuslanigerum
AATTATTTTTTTATTGAAAATTTATTTTTTGATTAACAGCTAATCTTTTTTTGGTAGAAAATTATTATTTTTGATTTAAAATTTTTTTCTTTTGCTCAAAAATTAGTTTCTTTTATTAAAAATATTTTTTTAAACTAAATATGTATCTATTTCATGTTTGGTTGAATATCAACCTTCTTCAGTTGAAAATTCAACTATTTGTTTAAAAGTTTTTGTATTTTGCTGAAAATTTTCTGTTCTCAAAACATAATAATCTATTAAAAATTATAATATTTGGTTTAAAATTCATGTATTTTGTTAAAAAATTTTTATTAAAAATTTATTTTTTGGTTGAAAAGTAGTTTTTTATTAAAAACTAATTTGTTTAAATAAAAATTCAACTAAATTTTGTGTCCAATATTTTTTTCTAGGCATTTAGTCTTTGTGTTAGAAAATTCTTTTATTTGATTAAAAATGCAACTATTTCGTTACAAATTTATTTTATTTGCTTAAAGACTCATTTCTCTAAATAAAAATTTAATCTTAATTCAAAATTTATCTTTCTTATTGAGAAATTAATTTTTTTGATTGATAAAGTATAAAATAGTTAAATCCTTAACCAAAACAGATTAATTTAAAGCCTAAAAGTTTCATTTTTAACGATAAAAGGTTAACCTTTAAAAAAAATATTTTAAACTGGATGACATTATTCCAAATTTTGAAAAATATTTTTAAATTTAAAAAAAATGCCTTAAAATCTTTCCGATTTTTTTCGAAATTTTTCAAAACCTTTTATAATTTTTTTAAAATTAATTTTGAAAGATAAAAACCCATTAAAAGTTTTTCCACGAATTTGAAGAAGTTTTTAATTTTATGAAACCTTCTAAAGTTCTTAAAATGCTTCGAATATTTTTTTTCGAAATCTTTCAAAATTTATAATTGCTTTGAAATTTTTCGAAATCTTTTCAAATATTCCTTTAAAAATAACTTTTCACAAAAAAAGGAATGATTATAAATTTTCTCAAAACTTAAACATAAATTTGTTATTATCTTGAAATTAATCGAAATTCTCGAAAAAATTATCAAGTTTTATTTCATAATCTTCAAAAAATTACATCCGGTTTGGCTGACCTTTTTTAAAATTTTAAATAATTATGAAATTTTTCCGTACTTTTCAATATCTTCCAAAGTCATTTGAACTTTTCCTAAAACTTGGAAATAAATCCTGCAAAAATAAAAAAAGATTTCTAAAATTGTCCAAAAGAAGATGGAGCATTTTAAATGTGGAAGCTTCTTTTTTGCCAATTTTGGAATTTTTTAATAATCTTTTCGAATTTGAATTATAAAAAACTTTTATTTTTTTACGAATAAAATTCATCAATTTCATAAATCCATTTCTGTCAATCCGTTTATTTATTTTTATGAGGATTCCTTGTCTATCGTGGCGTAACGCATTGAATTAAGCGTGTAAGCAACCGTGTAATCTCTACGCGTGTTTCTGCACTTCTGCATGAATGTACTTTTTTATTTTCTCTTAGCGATATGTGTATATTTATATATATGTTTGTGTGTGTGTCGGTATATATATATATATATATATATATATATATATATATATATATATATATGCATGGATGTATGAATGTTTGTCTGTATATTTGCGCGTGTGTGTGTGTGTAAAAGTAGTGTATCGAGGTAACACAAAAGCCTACGCCCTCCTTGAAATGTTACGCTCGGCTCACGCTTCGAGGAGCACAGAAGAATCGCACCTTTCTGAAGTCATTAAAAAATGCAGCTATCTTCCCAAAGGTCATTTTCGAACCCAACCAGGTTCGACGAATAATCATTGTTTCGACGAGGAAGAGTTTTTTTATGGCATACAAATCTCTTTGTTATTTTACTCAAAGAACTACTCTTTAAATCCGAATTAGTAGCAATTTTACTGATAGAATAAATTGAGTTGTGCAGAAGTTTGGTGGGACTGACGCACAGTGGGAAAAAATGACTTTCGATTCAAAATAACGTATAGCCCACAAATATTGACCGATTTGGACAGAATTTTTTTTTAGAAAGGTGATAAGATTTATAAGATAGCTGTCAAGCCTGATTTTTAAAATAGATTCTCAGTTTTTTTATTAATAAACAAATATGACGAAAAATTGGTTGTTTTTTTTTGACGTTTTAGGTGCTCGTTAATTACATGAAAATTATTTAAATCGTCTAAGTTTCATAGAGATTAGATTTTATTAACATGAAATAAATACATTCCATTGTTATATAATAAATAATCAATTTTTTATAAATAAAATGTTTATTGAAAGAATGTTTAATTATTGTTAATATTATAAAGAAATGCATTAATCAGGCATTTTTTGACAGAAAACATGGTTTTTTCTATGTAACTTTTTTTGAATTCGGAAGTTTATGAATATTTTAGAGAAATTCATAATTTTTTTATTATTCTTATGATTTCTTTAAACAAGTTTAATAAACAAATGCATAGATAACACATTTGTCGTAAGAAAAATTAGTTTTTTTTTATTACAACTTTTTTAATCAGGAATTTCATGATATTTTCAGAAAAAAATCATAATTTATTTATAAATCTTATGATTTTTTTAAAAACAATTTTAATTAACAAATTCATTATTCGGGCATCTGTTAACGCAAAAATTCTTTTTTTTTCGCTGCCAGATTTTTTAATTTGGATCTTCATAATAAATTCAGCTGCATCAATTATTAGTTGATTACTTTTATTTTTTAATCAAAATTTAACAAGCAAATGCAGATTCGATTATTTCTGGACGGAAAAATTATTTTTTTCGATATCAGTTTTTTCATTGGGAACTTCATGATAAATTCAGCAAAATTCATAATTAGTTAATAAATTTTATAATTTTTGTTAAAAAAACAAATTTAATAAATAAATTCATTATTCTACCATCTATAGAGGAAACTTTTTTTTAGGTCAGTCTTTTTAATTGGGAACTTAATTAAAATTTTATTAACACTCATAATTAGTTAATAAATTTTATAATGTTGACGATTAGCAATTTGGTAGAATATTAAACTATTCGGTTAAAAATGAATTTTTTTGTTAAAAATGCTTATCTTTGGTTTGAATTTAACTTTTTGGTTAAAAATTAAACTGTTTTTATAAAAATTTAAATTTTCGGTCCAAATCTCAAAAATTCCAAAAAAATTTCATTGTAAATTTTGAGAATTAGGCTACATATTCTATTAAAACATTTAAAATAACATTATTTTAAACTATAAATAAGTAAAATTAATTAATTTTCAGTTTTAAATCTTAAAAATAGAAGATTCAAAAATTAAAAATATAAAAAATTCTAAATCGTACTGTTCGTGAAAAGAAAGTTTAAAGGTGCATAGACTTAGAATGTAAATCTTTAAGATATAATAATTTTTGATTCCATATTTTAATAATATTATTAATATACAAATAAAAATATAAAAATATGATAATAATAAATAATAATGAGTAAATTATATATATAAATAATAATAATACATAATATAAATTAATTAATAATTATAATTTTTAATTTTATATTAATAAAATTCAAGAATTTACAATTGTAACTGTTCAAGATCGACAATCTTGAAAATCGAAAATTTTTTATTTTTAAAAGTTTACAATAAAAAATTATGCAAGTTTCAAGTTTTGCAATTAAAAATTCTGTAATTGTGATGATTTGAAATTAAAAAGTTTTAAATATGGAATCTTTAATTCCAAATATTAAAAATTCAAAAATTTTTCTTAAAAAATTTACAAAAAAAACCCTCTGTTTGAAATAACATCATTTTAAATTGTAAACATTCTAAATTAATCAATCTTCATTTTAAAATGTTAAAAATGGAAGAACTTTAAAGTGTAAATTGTTAGAATTGAAGAATTTTCAATTTTAAAAATTCAAAAATGAACTATTCCAAAAAAAAGTTTCAAATTACGTATCTTTAAAATATAATTATTTAAAATTAAATCATTTTTGATTCCAAATATTAAAACTTTAAGAATTTTCAATTGTAAATCTTTAAAATTGTTTAAATTTAAATTTTAATTCTTTCAAACATAAGATTTGTTAGTTTTAAATTTTTTTTCAATTATAAGTCTTCAAATTTTATCTATTAAAAAAATTTAATTTACATCTTTCTAAGTTATACATATATCAAGAATTAAATAAACTTAAATTGCAAATTGTCAAAATTGCCTCATTTCAAAAAGTACACATTGCAAGAGCTTCAAGAAAAACTCACTCTCATCTCTCATCTCTCATTCGGAAAATGTTTTTTTTTTTGTAATTTAATATAGAAAGGCTCCACATAAAACGGAAAATTTCTCATTTTGGACATTAATCGAATGCGAAGCGCGAGGTGCGTGACGAGATTACGAGAATGTATTCGTTAAGCCCGAGGGAGCTTTAACGAAAGAGAATTCACAATTAGCAATTACCACATTACAGTTGCCAGCGAGAGAAGCACAAAGACCGAGAACGCGAAACGCGAGGTACATATGTACATTATCGAGCACTTCGCGCAATGTGAACAGAGTTTTTTTTTAAATAATATCCACATAATTTCTTCTACAACAAAAAAAGAGAATATTCTCAAAGGTTAAGAATTCTTGTATTTTGTTGACAAACATTTTTTTTTTTCAGTAAAAAATTGTTCTTCTTGATTGAAAATTCAACTAAAGGGTTAAACATGTCACTAATTTGTTGAAAAATCATATTTTAGGTTTCAGAATTCAACTATTTTACAGAAAATCCATCTTTTAATGAGAAAAATTTGATTAGAATGGTAGAAAATTCAATTGTTTGTTTAAAAATTAACTTTTTTGTTGAAAATCATATTTTTGGGTAAAGCTTCCACGTTTTTTTTTTAATTGTCTTTTTGTATTGATAATATTTTTTTTTTAAATATCAACTCTTTTATTTTTTGTTCAGAATTAATATTATTTACAGAAAATTTAAAACTTTTAAATGTTAGTTGAAAATTCATATTTTTACGTTTCAAACTCAACTATTTTCTTCAAATTCGTGCTTTTATAGTTGAAAATAATTTTTTTAACTAACAATTTAACTATGCTATTTTTTCTTTAAAATCAATCATTTTTATGCAAAAATTCAATTGTTTTTGTTGACAAATTTCCCAACAAATTACATAAATTTTCTACTAAATAGTTAAATTTTTTATTTAAAAAATTAGAATTTAACACAAAAAAGAGAACAGGGAATTAAATTTTTTAATAAAATTATAAATCTTCTACAAAAAAAACATGAAATTTTAGGAATATAAACTATACACCGAGGAGCTAAATTTTTATCATACAAAGATTAATTTCCAAAAAATAGATAATGTTTATATTAAAAAAAATAAAATAATTTTAAATAAAAAAACCTTTCACCTTTTTCGTTTAGAAATGCAACTTTTTTTTAAAATTAAATCTGTTTCGATTAAAATTAACTTTTTTGTTTATAATTCACAGTTTTAACTTGAAAATTCAACTTTGTTGTAGAAAAATCGTATTTTCGGCTCGAAAATTTAACAATCTGGTATAAAGAATAAAACAATTTTTTTTATTGTTAAATATTGTATTTCTAATGGAAAAACTTTTTTTGTTGAAAATTCATCTTTTTTGGTAGAAAATCAATTTCTTTGGTTAAAAATGAAACTGTTTGTTTGAAAATAAATCTGCTTGAGTGGATAATTCGAGTGTTTTTTTTTTATTTGAAATTATTATATTGTTATTAAATATAAGTATTATCTGTTTTTTGGAAATTAATATTTTTAGGTTGAAAATTTAGCATCTCGGTTTACAGTTTATATTCTTAAAATTTCAAATTAAAAATTTATCTATTTAGTAGAAAATTTATTTAATTTGTTGAGAAATTTGTTTAAAAAAACAGTTGAATTTTTACCTAAAAATGATGTATTTTGAACTAAAAGTGGCATAGTTGAATTGTTAGTTAAAAAAATTATTTTCCACCAAAAAGGTACGAATTTTCAACAAAATAGTTGAATTTGAAACTTAAAAATATGAATTTTCAACTAACATTTAGAAGTATCAGATTTTCAGTACGAAATATTAATTCTAAACAAAAAATAAAATAGTTGATATTCTAACAAAAAAATATTATTATTTCAAATAAAAAACAGTTGTCCCAATAAAAAATCTAATAGTTGATGATTCGGCAAAAAAATATTTCAATCTAACATAAAAAACTGTTTAATTTTTGTCGAAAAAGACGCATTTTCAACAAGTTTTAATTCAAAAAAATAGATTTGCCACCAAAAAAGATAAATTTTCAACAAAATAAGTTTTTTAATTAGAAATAAAATATTTAACAATATAAAATTGTTTAATTTTGTATACAAAATTGTTAATTTTTCGAGTCGAAAATACGATTTTTCTGCAAAAAAAGTTGAATTTCCAAGTCAAAACTGTGAATTATCAACAAAAAAGTTAATTTTAACCGAAACAGATTAATTTTTAAAAAAAAAGTTGCATTTTTAACCGAAAAAGGTGAAATTTCTACAAAAAGAGATGAATTTTTCAAACAAAAAAGGTGAATTTTTTACAAAAAAAAAAAATTTCAACGACGCACTTAAATTTTCAACTAAAAAAGATGCATTCTTAAACAAATAGTTGATTTTTTTAACAAAAAAAGATAGATTTTTAATTAAAAAATAAAATAGTCCAATTTGCAGTTAAGAAAGTTTAATTTCAACCAAAATATTGAATTATCACCAGTCAACGAACCAGATGAATTTTAAACTAAAAAATTATTTTTTAACAAAGTTGTTGTACTTGCAACTAAGTAGTTAATTTTTTTTACCATAAAAGATGACTTCTTAACAAAATACTTATATTATAACAAAATATTTACAACAAAATATTAAAATTTTTAATCAAACAATAGACTTTGTAACCGAGATCATTTTACCAAGCGAGATGAATTCCGAGTCAAAAATATAATCACAGACTTCTTATCAAACAAAAATCTAATTTTAACTAAAAGTAGTTGGATTTTTTATGTTTCTTGAAAATATCGAATAAAGTAAAATTCTTGAAAAACGGGAAAAAGTCGCAAAATTTCTAAAAAAATTATTATCCGATAAAATACTCCCCCCCCCCCAAATCAGTAACGCAGTTTATGGACGACCCCTAATTTGTTGAGTTAATCTGCCGCCTAAGTTAATATTTAAATTATATTAATGCTCTTAAGTTTAAAAAAATGAGATTAATTCCAAATTGAATAATTTTGCCGTATCAAAATATAATTGAGTAATATAATTTATAAAGAAGTATACAAGAAAGACAATTCTCGATATAGCTAATGTCCTTTGAGGAAATAAAATCACCTATGGCAAACAACGCATCAGACGCACACTGGACGAAACGCGTAAGTTGCGCAGTGCTACTAAAAACGTTTACTGCGCATGTATAGATTAAAAATTATTTTTTATAATATAACTGTTTAAATATAATTTACTTGACCAGGTGACGTAATTGTTTAAACACTCCCATAAATAGTGACGTTCCCGGTTCAAATCCGGGCCGAGCAGATTTTCTCAATACTCTAAATTTATGGAGTAGCATTTACTGCTTTTCTATAATAAATACTGCATTTTCTACAATATTATTTCCTAAGGGGAAATTTTCTCACGAAGTATAGTTACTGGTTGCGAGTGACAGTACGTAGGTATACAGGTGGATAGGTACTTTGGCCATGTACGTAGCTTGTTTAGAGTTGAGGTACGAGTAGCGGCTTATGTACATACGTAATGTGCGTATGTAGAGACAAGTTAGAGTACTTAAAAGATGTAATCACGATCACTCACTCGGATCATTTCCGTGCTAGCTTCAGATGGAGATACTTTTATTCGTGCATTATCTAATTATCCAGTTCAATTATCTGGCCTATAGACGTGGCCACGTAATATGTAAGTACGAATGTGGAGTACAAATCGAGCACTGTCGACCTGACCCGTACTACGATAATATCCCTCGTGAGAAGGAAAAGCAGGAAATGTTATTCGTTCTCAAGATCGTAAAGGAGAAATAGGACCCATATGGGCTTAAGTAGAATTTATCTTATACGTAACACATCTGGAAGTTAAGTACTCTTAATTACCTATCTTGTTGTTCATATAGTTGTTCTTTAAATTACATGCTTGTGTAACTGTACACGGAAAAATGTGTACTTGAGGAATTAAAGCATCAGAGTGTTTGCAATATTTAAAATGAGAAACGCTTGAGCAAATATCCGCCAAGAAAAGAAAATTACTTGTAAAACGACGCAACTGACGCACAACGGTCGAAGTGTGCAACAGTCAAAGTGGGCATCATGCGCGGTGCTACAGAAAGCGTTCACTGCGCATGTACAGTTTTCAGCGGCTTTTCGATTGAATTCTATAAGCCATAAACGTTGTATGAACAGCGATTTTGTTTCACTGAAAAGATTTTGAAACGCACATCAAAGTCTATCCCTATTCGACACTTGGTCTTAGAATTTTTTTAATTAGAAGCATTGGGTCAAATTTCCTTTAGGAAAATAAAATCCCCTTGGTAAACAACGAAACAGGCGTACATCGGTCGAAGTGGACAACATGCGCAGTGCTACAGAAAGCGTTCACTGCGCATGCACAGTTTTCAGCAGCTGTCGACTGAATTCTATAAGCCATACACGTTGTATGATCAGCGATTTTGTTTTGCTGAAAAGATTTTAAAACGCACATGAAAGTCTATCCCCTATTCGACACTTGGTCTTAGAATTTTTAAAATTAGAAGCATTGGGTCAAATTTCCTCTAGGAAAATAAAATCACCTTGGTAAACAACGCAAGAGGCGCACATCGGTCGGAACGCGAAACGTGCGCGGTGCTACGGAAAGCTTTCACTGCGCATGTATAGCTTGTCAGTGGCTTTGGACAGAATTCTTTAAGCCAGCATTCTCAATTCTATGATAAACTTTTCAATATGATTTATCGACTATGCTCTTATACATTTTTTAAAAAATTAGTTGACTGTAAATGAAGAGCCTCTAGAGCAATGCTTATTATTTATTAGAAAGGATCGCTTGGTTTTTGAAATACTTTTTAATGAAAATTAGTAGACTTTTTCCAGTGACTCTGTTTTTAAAAATTAATGAATTTTCTTCTATTACTTAATCAAATTCGCTGAAATCTCATCAGACTTTTTTCTCTATATAGGTTTTATAAAATAGTCCCTTAAAATTTAAGCGATTATTTTTTCAGTGTTAATTTTCACATTTTAATTATTTTAAAGAACTATATTTTAAAATTTATTTTTAAAGTATAAATTATTATAACTAGGTATTTAAAATGGTCTTAGGGAAAAACAAAGTACATTTTAAAAAGTCAAATAATTACTGTTCCCACAATAAATTTGCTATTAAAATATTTTAAATTATTAAATCAAAATGCTAGAAACTTGAAGATAAGACTTTTGTCTGACAAAAGTATTTAAATATTGATTTATATTTATTTAAATTAATTTTATTTTCCTGTCTACAAAATTTTATTATTTGTTTGAAAAATAAACAGTTTTGTTAAAAAGTCATCCTTTTTGAATAAAAATGAAACTGTTTTATTGAAAATTAATTTTTGATGTTGATATTTATAATTTCATCTGTTTTAGCACAAATTTATCTTTTTTGCATAAAATTGCAACTTTTTGGTTGCAAATTAATTAATTAATCTTCATTGGTTGAAATTTGAACTCTTTTGTTAAAGACTAATCTTTTTTGTTTTAATTCAACTGCTTTTTATTTTAGGATAAAATATTTTTTTGGTTAAAAAATATGTACTATTGTTTTATTCATTGAAAATTCATGTTTGATTGAAAACTCATTTTTTAAATAATTTTTTTAATGAAAATTTACCTATTCCAGTTAAAGTTCATAATTTTAGTTGAAAACGCATATCTTTGTTCGAAAGTTTAATTATTTTGTTGAAAATTGATTTTTTGAAATTTAAAATTCAATTTTTTAATTAAACGCTCAATTAATTTTAAAAAAATTTTCTTTTCGTTAAAGGTTGATCTCTTCAGTTTAAAAATTAACTTATTTGTTAAAAATTTATTTTTTTAAATTTTAAATACAACATTTTTACCGAAAATTTATCTTTTTGCTTAAAAGTTTAACAATGTACATTAACTGTTTTTTCTTGTCTGAAAAATCGTTATTTGTTAAAAATTTGTTCGTTTGATGAAAAATTCATAATTCTAGTTTCAATTAAATTTTTTCGTTGAAAATTGGACTATTTTGTTGAAAATTTATTTTTTTGTTTAAAAAATTTTTTTCTAAAAATTGAACTTTTCCATTTTCTGTTGTAAATTATTCTTTTCTGGATGAAAGCTCAAATTTTTGGTTTGAAATATCAACACTTACCATTTTCGTTAAAAATTAATCTTTTTGTTGAAAACTCACCTACCTGTCTTCTGAAACATTAGCAGTTTTTTGCTTGAAAATTGAACTATTTGATTACAAGTTAATTTTTTTATTTAGTTTTATTATTTTTTTTCCACTGTTTAATTAAAAATGCATCTATTTAAAAAGCAAAATCAAATATATAGTTAAAAATTTTCAAGCATTTGATCAAAAAGTTATCTTTTTTGGTCGACAATTAAATATTGTTGTTGAAAATTTGTTCTTTTGGATTAGAAAAATTTTTTTCTTGAAAAGTTAAATGTCATCTAAAAAATTATATTAATTGTTTAAAAATGTAGGACTTGAATTGAACAATTTTTTTTATTAAAGTTTAATCTTTTTTCAATTCGAGCACGGTATGAGTCATATTTTTTAATTTAAATAAATTTCAAATTTTTAAATTGGAATCGAAAATAATTAAAAAGAAAAATCGTAAATGTAGGTGCATTTATAGATTATTTAAGGTAAAAAAGTGTAATTTTTCGAGCAAGAATATCCATTTAATATTGAAGGACAGAAAGTTTCTTCGATATCCGATCGGATATAATTTCACAAATATAGGTCATGCTTCACCGTGTTTATAAATGAAGAGATTCTCAATGGAAAGTTACCTTTTTCTGAGAATATTTTCCCGGATGACAAGCTGTGATTGCGATTTCTTAATAATAATCAGAAAAATAGGAAATTTGCAAGATTTCATAAAAAAGATGAATTTACGGTCGGTGCGAATAACCATTGATTAGATAGGGACACGATCCGAATTCATGCTTTCTATGCTCCAGATATTCAAACTGTGTCACCAATCACCCATCAGTGAAAATAAAATTTATATCTCCAGTGAATTATTTTCAGATTCATTTCAGATAAACATGGGATAATAAAATCATTTTAATTACAAACTTCAAACTCTTTTCAATGGTAGCCTCTTTTCCTCTCTTTTCAAGAAATTTCCACTTTTTATCGTTTTTTCGCTTGAATGCGAAATTAATTAATAGAAAATAATTAATTTGGTTTCGTTAAAAAGTCTACTTTCACTATTTAAGAATAAAAATGTTTAGACTTTACATCTTTTGGTTAAAAATTCTACTATTTGATTGAAAACTCAACTTCTTCGTTTAAAAAATTCGTATTTTTTTTTTTTAATTGAAAAATCCACTATTATACATTTGGTTCAGAATTAATTTCTTTTGGTTGAAAATGTAAATATTTTGTTGCGAATTTAAATATTTTATTCAAATGTTATCTTTTCGGTTAAAAATTTAACTACTTCGCTGAAATTAAATATTTTTTTGAAATTTAAACTATTTTACTAGCAATTTTGACTTTTTGGTTAAAAATTTCGCAAATTGGTTAAAAAATTTTTAAATTAACTATTTAACTTTCTTAACTACAAATTTATATTAATAGTTTAAAAATACATTTATTTTGTTTGAAAAACCATCTGGTTTAGTGGAGAATTCAACTATTTAATGGAAAGTTCGTCTTTTTGGTAGAAAAATAATCTTTTTGATTAAAATATAATTTTTCTGAAGCAATTTCATCTTTTTTGTTTAAAAAGACAATTGCTTGGTTAACAATTATAATTTTTTGTTCAAATTTTCAACTATTTTGTTGAAAATTTAACATTTTTATTGAAAATTCGTATATTCGGTTCACAAAAGTAATTGCAAATTTCACTGTTTGGTTAAAAATTAACTTTGTTGTTAAAAATTCATATTTTGCAATTAAAATAAATTTAACGGTTTTGCAGAAAATTAATTTTTTAAAATTAAAAACTCATCTCTTTTGGTAGAAATTTCTTCTTTTTTGGTTGAAAAGTTAACTCTTTGGTTGAAAATTCATATATTTGGTTAAAAAAGAACTTTTTTGTTAAAAATTTAAATTCTATATTTGGCATTCCGGATTTTTCGAAAATTAATATTCTTTTTGTTTAAAACTGATCTCTTTTAGTAGAAATTTCTTTGTTTTTCTGTTAAAAATTCAACTATTTGGATGCAAATTAACTTTTTGTCGAAAATTCATCTTTTTGGTGGAAATCTCAACTACTTTGTTAAAAATTCTACTTTTTTGGGTTAAAAATAATGCATCTTTTTTGGTAGAAATTTCTTTTTTTTTTTAGAAAGTTAGATTTTTTGTTAAAAATTTGTCTTATTGGTTGAAAATTAACTTTTTTCTCAAAAATTCATATTTTCAGTTAAAAAAATTAACTTTTTTTTGTAGAAAATTTTATTTCTGTGTTTTAAAATTTCACCATTCGATTCAAAATTAACATTTTTGTTAAAAATTAACGATTTTGTTAAAATTAACATTTTTGTGAAAATTAAACTTTTTTATTCAAAATTTGTCTTCTTGGTTTTTAAATTATTTCTTTCTTTCGGTAGAAAGTTTCATTTTTTTATTTGAAAAATCAAATATTTGGTTGAAAATGAACTTTTTTGTAAAAAATTTAAATTTTATATTTAACAATTCATCTTTTGAGGTGATAATTTCAACAGATTTTTAGAAAAATAATATTTTTTTGTTCAAAACTCATATTTTGAAAAAAAAATTTTTTTTGGTTTTTGATTGAAAATTCAACTATTTGGTTGTAAATTAAGTTTTTGTCAAAAATTCATTTTTTTGGTAAAGAAATCAACTACTTTGTTAAAAATTCGACTTCTGTGGGTTAAAAATAATGCATATTTTTTGGTAAAAATTTCTTTTTTCTTTAGAAAGTTAGATTTTGTTGTTAAAAAATCGTCTTATTGTTTGAAAATGAACTCTTTTGTCAAAAATGCATACTTTCAGTTAAAAAATTTAACTTTTTTGTAGAAAATTTTATTTCTGTGTTTTAAAATTTCACTTTTTGATTAAAAATTAAAAATTTTTGTTAAAAATTCTCATGTTTGTGAAAATTAAACTTTTTTGTTCAAAATTTGTCTTCTTGGTTTCCAAATTTTTTATTTCTTTTGGTAGAAATTTTCATTTTTTTATTTAAAAATTCAAATATTTTGTTGGAAATGAACTTTTTTGTAAAAAATTTAAATTTATATTTGACAATTCATCTTCTGAGGTAATAATTTCAACGGTTTTTTAGAAAATTAATATTTTTTTGTTAAAAACTCATCTTTTTTAGTAGAAATTTCTTTGTTTTTTGGCTGAAAATCCAACTATTTTCAGTTAAAAAATTTAACTTTTTCTGTAGAAAATTCTATTTCTGGAATTTAAAATCTCAATAGTTGGGTATAAAATGCCACTTTTTTATTTAAAATTAACATTCTTGTTAAAAATTAACAATTTTGTTAAAAATTCACATTTTTTTTTGAAAATGAAACTTTCTTTTTCAAAATTTGTCTTCTTGGTTTCCAAATTTTTCATTTATTTTGGTGAAAATGTTCACTTTTTTATTTAAAAAATCAAATATTTGACTAAAAATAAACTGCTTTTTGTAAAAAATTCATAATTTCAGTTAAAAAGTTCAATTTTTTTTGTAGAAAACTTGTCTTTTGAATTTCAAAATTTTAACAGTTTGGTAGAAAATTCCACTATTTGATTAAAAATTAACTCTTTTGTTGAAAATCTATATTTTTGGCAGAAAATTGATTAAACTAACAATGTTGTTAAAAATTAATTTTTTTGGTTCACGATTCAATTATCTCTGTAAAAATTCGCCTTTTTAATTTGAAAAGTCAACTCTTTGGTTAAAAATTAATTTTGTGTTTCCAAAAATCATAATTTCAGTTAATAAATTAAACTGTCTTGTAGAAAATTTTTATATTTTGGGTTTCAAAATTCTGAAATCTTCTTGGAAAATTCCATTATTTGATGGAAAATAAACTTTTTAAATAGAAATTTCATATTTTGTCGTACAAATGGCAAAATTTTGTTTGAAATGCAACTATTTGGTCAGAAAATTAATTTTTTCGGCAAAAAACTTATTTGCCAGTAAAAAATTCAACCGTTTTGTAGAAAATTCATCTTTTGTGCTTAAATTTACACAGGTAGAAAATTCAGCTGTTTATTTAATCATTACCTTTGTTTTTAAAAATTTATATTTTAGGGTTAAAAATTGGATTTTTTAGTCAATAATTCATATATACGGTTTTGTAGATAATTACACTATTTGGTTGAAAATTAACTTTTTAATGGAAAATTTATATTTTGGGTTGAAAATTCAACATTTTTGAATAATTCGCCTTTTTGGCTGCAAAATAAAAAAATCATGTCAAATATTCAACTATAAAAATTGAGAATTTGTTTAAAAATTCATATTTTGGATCAAAAAACTTAATTTTTTTGTAAAAAATTCGTCTTTTTCAATCAAAAGCTCATGTTTTGGGTTTCAAAATTTCAAAAATTGGTAGAAAATTCTACTATATGATTAAAAATTAACTTTTTCATAAAAAATTTATATTTTTTGAAATACAGTTTTATTAGAAATTTTCTATTTAGCATCTGTTTTAAACATTTTTTACATCAATCAAATGAAAATTTTAAATAATTTTTTCCACTAAGTATAAACTATACATAATTTTTTCGTCTTTGTTTCTTGAATGAAAACTCTGTCTTGGTTAAAAATGCCACTCTTTTGTTTAAAAATATTTTTTTTTATTAAAAATTCCTTCATAGGTTGAAAAACGTTCGTTCCGAAACAACGCTCAGTCAGAAATCGTTGATAAATCTCTCTAGCAATCACCCAAGGCGCAGAGCTTCACAAAGTCATCATGTCTCAATATGAACCATTTATGGTCACTTTCTCTTTTCTGTACATTTTGACGCCGTTTGTTACAAATAAAACTCTTTCTTTCTATGCATTGACAATGGTTTATTGTCAATGCTCATGATAAAAAGCACTAGCCGACCTATTCGTTGATTTTGATGTAATCCAGGACCCAAACCTCTTTCTTATCTTTTCTTCGTTCGAGCGTAGTAAGTTTGCCGAGGGAACAATGCATTCAATAGTTGTATACAGCGTCTTGAGATTACGTTCAATTCAGTTCATGAGTTGCAGTTCAACGAATATAATAATGCCGAGCGTGATCTTCGATGAAACTGATTTCGATCCTGGGGCACTTGTTGTAGTTAAAATGTAGGTATTTGATCCGATATAAAACCGGTTTTAGTTTGCTATTTACTATGCGATATCTCATAGAGCTTTAATTCAGGTGGCGATTTTATTAGTAGTTGACTTCCTTGTAGGAAGTAAATAGTTCAATCAAGTATCGATAAGGGATTTTAGAAAACATTTTTAGTTATCCAATGGTGAGAAAAAAGTTTTGTTAGAGGAACAAGAGATTGGTTGGACGAACAAGAATTTGACGGGACGAAAAAGAGTTTGATGGGATGTACAAGTTTGGTTGGACAAACTAGTATTTTTGAGAAAATAAGAATTTTTACAGACGAATCAGAGTTCGTTTAGACGAAAAAGAGTTTGTTTGCTGAATAAGATTTTTTGTCGGACAAACCATAGTTTTTTTTTGACAAACAAGAATTTGAACAGACAAATCAGAGTTCGTTTGCACGAATAGAAGTTTGGTTCCTGAGCAAGAGTTTCCTCGGACAAACCAGAGTTTGTGTAAAAGAACATCAGTTTAGTCTGACGAAACAGTTAATTTGGATGAACAAGAGTTTGGTTGCTGAAAAAGAGTTTTGTCCGAGAAACTATAGTTTGTTTGGAACAACAAGAGTTTTGTCGGATGAAACATAGTTCGTTTGGTCGAAGAATAGTTTGGTTGCTGAATAAGAGTTTGTTCGGACAAACCATAGTTTTTTGGACAAACAAGGATTTAAACAGACAAATCAGAGTTCGTTTGCACGAATAAGAGTTT
>JAAAKG020038744.1:0-19129 GCA_010014905.2 Druon quercuslanigerum
AAAATTTCCAGAGGTACCGGCTCAGGGATCGAACCCCGGACCTCTGAGGTGAAGTCCGAGCGTCTAACCAACTGAAATAATAATAATAATAATTATTATTATCCTTCTCTAAACAATAGGTATGTCACGATAATCTCGAAAGCATTGTTTTTTTGCCTTTTTCTCAATGCCAATTTGATAATTTCTAAGACTCGAAGAAAGGAATGTTGCCAAATTCACAAACAAAATTAAGAATTGAGTTTCAGTTGAAGATCAGTGACAAAGAATGTCAAATTTGATTCAAAAAATTAATTCGAAAACAAAAGTGTAATAGTATATATTTTCACCAAAAAATATCTTAATTTTCAATAAAAAAGCTAGTAAAGTAAACTGAAAAGTATGAATTTTCAAGCAATGAAAAATTTTCAATTAATAACGATAAAAAAATTTGTTTAACATGTTGATTTTTCAAGTCTTGAAGACGTATTTTTTTAAAAAGTTGAATGTACATCCCAAAAATATGCATTTTCTAATGAACTAATTGAATTTTCCACTAAAAAAAGACGAGCTTTCAACAAAATAATAAATTTTCAACCGAGAAGATAAAACATTCTAGCAAAAATGGAATAGTTACATCTTGATTTTAAAAAATTAATTTAAGGAACGAATTTTTAACCAAATTTATTTAATTTTTAACCAAACTTATAAACTTTTTCAACTAAAATGATGCATCTTAAATAAAAAAATTGATTTTCAATAAAACTGATGAATTTTTAACTAAGAAAATGAATCTTCAATTAGTATAGTTGAATTTTAAACCAAAAAGATAAATTTTTGACTAAAATTCTGAATTTTTAACTGCAATATTTAAATTTTTAACCAAAGAAACAAATTTTCCACTAAATAGTTAAATATTGAACTGAAAAAGATAAATTTTAAACTACAAGGATTAATTTTCTATAAAGAAAAAACAATTTTTAAACAAAGTGATGCATTTTCAAATGAGATAGTGTATCTGCAATTGGAATAAATTAATTTTAAACTAAAACTATGAAATTCTAACAAGAGTTTAACTTTAAACCAAATAGTTTTATTTTTAACCAAAAAGATTAATTTTTGACCAAAAAAATACCTGTTTTCGAATTCTTAAAGATAAATTTTCAACAAAAAAAGAGTAATTTGTAATAATTTAAACTAATTTGCAACGAAATACTTTAATTTTAAATGCTAATTTCAACCAATGAGGTGAAGTAGTCACCAGAAGGATTAATATTGCAACACAAAATACAAAGTTTCAGCAAAGTACAGAAGTTTTTAAACAAATAGTTGGATTTTGAACTGAAGAAGATTGGAAAAAATATAAGAATCAACCAAACATAAAATAGTTACATTTTTAGTTAAAAATACTAATTTTCAATGCAAAAAAAACTATTTTTCAAACCAAGGAAATAAATTTTGAACCAAAAAGACTAATTTTCTACACAAGAATTTTAATTTTAACAAAATACATGAATTTTTTACCACATAATAACCAATTTTAACAAAATACAGAATTTATCAAGTAAACAGTTTAATTTTCAACTAAAAAAGATTTATATTCGACCAAACATGGTATAGATAAATTTGCAGTTAAAAATAATTAAAATTTTTTAAAAACTAATTTTTAACCCAACAAAATAAATTTTAAACCGAAAAGACTAATTTTTGTAACTTTATTAGTTTTTCGGTTTTATTAACTTGTTTTAATCATAAATTAACATTGTCAAACAAAAATTATTAGATTCTGAAGATTCATAATTTTTTTAAACAATTGTAGGCGCAACATTGGCGTTTCTCTTCGGAAAGTAAATTTTCAAACCAAAATTATTGTAACTCGGAAATTATTTAGAGTCCTTTAACGACTGTGCATTATGTTAGTTTTTTTGTCGGAAATTGCTATTTTTAATTTGTTTTTAAATTGCATTTAAAAAAACTCACAACTTAAACCAAAAAATTTGACTATGTTAGCGTTTTACACTAAAAGGCGTTCTTTTTAGTAAACAAAAATCATTAGATTTCAAAAAAGTTAAAAAAAAATTGTACAATTTAGGTTAAGCTTTCGGTTATCAATACAGATTTAAAAGAAGATTTACCATTTTTCAACAGTTTCAGGTTATATTAACGTTTTTGACCTAAAGCTTGTTATTTTAAATCAACATTAGTTTGTGTTTTTGTCGGTAATTATAAAAAATTATATTTCAACGAACAGTTAACATTTTGAACAAATTTAGGTGATTTTAATCCTGAAATCGGTGATTTTTGTTTCAAATAATAACAGGATGTCTAGCCGACGGAAAATCAGTAAAAAGTGATAAAAGAGCGGGGATTTTTTCGTAACGGGAAAACGCGAGAAAAAAGCGGGATTTCTTATCCGAAATTGGGAATTTTTTGTATTGGACTTGAATTAACATTTTTCGAACCACATACGGCATCGAAACGAAATTCAAGCATGATATTTTTTTCTATCGTGCTTATCGCGTTTCGTTTCTCGAGATAAGCGTCAGTTACGTTCGAAAATTGATCCAGTTATGAGAATAAAACTCCAGGAATATACTCATAGTAGGTACAAAAAGTTTTGTGAAAATAAGAAAAATGAGGATCAAGAGAGAATAAAAAAAGAGAACAAAAGAAAGAGAATCGCCGAAGAAATGAAAGAACTTGAAGCAAAAAAAGGAAATTGATTAAAGATGCTGCAGCTATAGATGATCAAATGGATGAATTACAAAAGAGCAAACAAATGTGATTTATTTTATTGGTTTAAAATATATAATTAATATGTAATTAATAAATACTATTTATTAATAAATTTTGATATAAAAGTAATTGGATTATTTCAATATTTTTATTGGTTATATATCTGTTTTTGGCATGATTGAATATCGTTTTTTTTTCGGATTATGTTATTTTATTTGGTTAGAAATTAACACTTTTTTCAACAATCATACAATTTTAAAGAAGACACAAAATTTTTTTCACAATTTTAAGCTAAATTGGTGTTTTTAATCAAAAATTGGTGTTTTTAATCAAAAATTGGTATTTTTAAACAAAAATCATAATTTGAAGAAAATTGAGAATCTGTTAATAATTTTGGATTTTATTATAGTTTTTGTGACAGAAAAGAATGAATTTTCAATACATTAAAAATATAAGAAAATTTGATTTTAATTTTCAGATGTTATACATTCAACATTTAATTTTCAAGAATTAAAAATTTAGTCTTTAAAAATTAAACTGTTGACAAACGATTAAAATCCATAAAAATGGAAAAAAGTCGAATGTTTCGAAAATATTATAATAATAATAGAAAAAATGTTGTGACCTTATGTTAGTGCATATTTGCATCGAAAAATTGTGTATATTTCCCTAATATTATTAATATCTCATCGAGGGCACACAAAATTTAAATATTTAAGAAGATTTAAAATATTGTACACGATTTCAAAAGATTTCAAAGGATTTCACGAAAATTTTCAAGGTGTATACCCTACCTGAAAAACCTGGGATTGTCAGGAAATTTGTATAGACCTACAAAAACCTGGAAATGTCAGGGAATTTTTCCGAGAGTGTGCTTAAGTTTTTTGCAATTGCAATATTAAATTAAATTAAAATGATTCTTTATTGGTAAAAGTAGTTTTATATTACTGTATTGGACTATTATTTCAAAAGTTCGTTTTATTTGATTGGAATCAATTTTTTCACTGAAAAATCAAGTACCTGGTTAAAAATTAATGTACTTTTTTAAAAATTCGTTCTTTTTGGTTGAATTCCATTGTGTTTATTAAAAATTTTAATCTTTTTGGCTTGAAATATCGACTACTACATTTTTCGTTTCTAATTAATCTTTTATCAATGAAGATTTAAATGCTTGGTTCAGAGTCACACTTTTGTTAAAAATTAATTTGTTCTTAAAGATTCATAATTTTAATTGAAAATTCATCTCCTTGGTTGAAAAATTAGCTATTTTATTGAAGATTACTTTTTTTCGGCTGAAGATCAAATTTTTATGCAAATTTAACTATTCCAGTTGAAACTTCAAATATTTTGTTAAAAATTTGTTTATTTGTTTTTTGTCCGTTTAAAATTGTTGTTTTTTTCCGAAAATGTAACTATTCAATATTTAGTTGAAGAAGTATCTTTTTAGTTGAAAATCTTGACTTTTTTGGTAAAAATTTTTTTTCTGGGTTGAAAGTTTAATGATTCTAGTTAAAGATTCATCATTTTGATTAAAAATTTGTCTTTTTGATGTCAAAATCAACTATTTCATTTGAAGATAAATAATTTTAGTTGAAAATTTATCACTGTTTTTGAAAATGTAATTTTTTTTAAAATTAGTTTTGTTGCAAATTAGTTCTTTTTTACTGGAAAATGCAACTATTCCAATTGAAAATTACTTCCTTTAGTTAAAAATTCATCTCTTTGGTTTAACATAAATTGTTGACTAAAAATTTAGCTATTCATTTGTTGGTTGGCAGTATATATTTTAAATTGAAAATTCTTGTATTTTCTTTCATTCTTTGGCATAAATTAATCTTCTTGGTTGAAAATTCATTTTTTGGTTAACAAATTAACTATGTCAGTTAAAGAATGATCATTTCAGTTTATAATTCATCGATTTTATTTAAAATTCAACTATTCCATTTTTTATGGAAACTTGATCTTTTTTAGTTTAAAATTGAACTATTTGGTAGAAAATTTGTCTTTCTAGTTGTTAAGTCAAATATTTCGTTGAAAATTCATGTATTTTGTTTAAAAAATCATCTTCGTGGTAGAGAATTCATCTTTTTGGTGGAACATTCAAGTATTCTATTTATTTGTTAGAAAATTAATCTTTTTGTTTGGAAATTGAACTATTTGGTAAAAACTATCTTTTTGAAAATTCACTTTTTTATATGAAAAGATAGGATTTATTAAGCGGTTTAAATTGAATTTAATGTAGTACCCACATTAATTTTACGTAAATATGCATTGGATTTTAAGTATACGTAGCTAAAAAAGATTTGTTTGAACTATTATTCACATTTATTGACTTTAGAAACAAGTTCCATAAATGATTAATTATGTTTTGAGTAATATTTAATTATCTAATTGATCGAGCGTGCTCAAATATTTAGGAATATCTTGTAATATTAATTGAATACCTAGAAATTAAAAAAAAAACATCTTAAACACGCAAAAATGTATGTCGATTGTTTTAAAATATGCGACATATTTTAATGGCTCCATGTTTTGAAAAATCATACCTGGAAAAAAAGCTGGAAGTGGCAGGGATTTTTTTTCAGGATTTGAATAGACATCCTGATTAATATAATATAATATCTCAGTTACAAGTTCTCAATGATTGCTTTCACTTTCAGAGTCTTCTGGACGAGCTTCACGAGCAAGGAAAATTGACGTCAATGTCTCTTTGGGTGGAACTTTATCCCATGTTGTCCGCGGATCTCCGATTTTCTGCAATGCTCGGACAATCAGGTTCCACTCCTCTCGATCTGTTTAAATTCTACGTAGCCGATCTCAAATCCAGGTTCCATGACGAGAAGAAAATAATCCGCGAGATTCTGAAGGATCGAAACTTCGAGGTCCAGGTGAACACGACCTTCGAAGAGTTCGCGACAGTCGTTTGCGAAGATAGAAAATCGGCAACCTTGGATGCTGGAAATGTCAAGCTTACCTATAATTCGCTTTTGGAGAAGGCGGAAGCGAGAGAAAAAGAAAGAATCAAAGAGGAGACGCGGAAGTTTAAGAAACTCGAATCAGGTTTCAAGAATTTGCTCAAGACACTGGGTGTGGATTATCAAATGACGTGGGAGCACGTGAGGGCAAAAATTGAAGAGGAAATGGATTTTAAGGCGATCTCGTTGGAGAGTGAGAGATTGAGGATTTTTAAGGAGTATCAGCACGAGTTGGAAGAGAGCTGTAGTCATCATCATATTAGGAGTCGGAAAAAGAAAATGAAGAAGCCAAAAAGAAAGAGTCGATCGAGATCTCATAGTGTAATTTTTAATTTTTCACTATTATTTAGGGTGATCGCTGTACCGGAAAACCTGGAAAATCGGGATATTTACAAATTTTTAGACAAAAATCTGTCCAACTTTGATTTAAACAGTTTTCGAAATAATTAGTTAACTTGTGCTCTTTTTCAGTTGTGATAGCATATAGTTAATAATTCGTAATTCAAAAATCTTTTACTTTAACGATTCTGCAGTTTAGATTTTTTAATTTTTAATCGTGCACTTTTTAATTACAGAATTTTGAATAAATTTTTAATAAATTTATTTCCTAAACTGCGACTATAAATTAATTAATGATTTTTTAAATTTAATTGTACTTTCAGATTTAAAAAGTGAATAATATTTGATTGTACAAGAAGATTCGCAATCAGTTCACAATTTTAAAATTTACTGATTTTAACATTAAAAATGAAACTGGTTCAATTAGAAAGCCTTATTAGTTTAAAAAAATGTAAATGATTAATTGAAACTTTATAAACTATTTTCAATTTTTAAATATCTTCAAGATAATATATTTATAACCAAAGGCTTTTATTCCATATCAAATATTATTTCAGTCTTAAATATTCCATTTTTAAACCATTCAATTTTTCAACTTGGAACAAGAACAATGGCTTAATATGGAGAAATATCTGACTGTACATTTAAAATCAGTAATTATAAAAAAAAAATACTCAACAAAAAAAAACTAAACTTTGAACATTCAAAATTGCAATTGTTTTATTTTTAAAAATTTAATCTGTAAGTCTAGTTGTTACATTTTTATGTATAAATAACAATTGAACACCTTTTAATCTTAAAAAAAATTCGAGTAAGTTGAAAAATTATTTAGAAGTTTTGATAAAATTCAAAGTTAATTAAAATTTTGAAATAATTTCAAATAATTTAAACGACGTGTCTACATGTACTGATAAAATCCAGCTATTTGTACCAAAATATCGGCGCAAATCGCTCACGACCTAATTTACAACCAAATATAGATTTCAACAGATTTTCAACAAAAAATTTAGAAGATTTTTAATAATTTGAAAAGGCTTCAGAAGAATAGAAAATATTTTCTGGAAAAATTGAAAATGATTTTTCATCTCGAAAAATGAATTTGAAGAAAATATTTAAAAAGATTTACAAAATTATTTAAAAATGATTGTGGAAGATTTTAAGGAAATTTTTTCAATTTGGCAGGATTGAAAAATCATTTTTATGAAAAATTCGTATAATTTTAAAAGCTGTTTAGAAGATCTGAAAAGAATTGAAAAAATTAATTGAAAAATTGACAAATGCAACCAAAAAAAAATGCCATGATTTTGAAATAAAATTTTAAAGAACTTTACGGATTTTTAAACTATTTATAATATGAATAACTTTTAATTCGAGAAGTTTTCATTTTATAAAACACACACACACACACACACACATAATCGTTCACACACACATATAATCGTTCCATTTTAAATGCTTAAATTTGAAATTTTTGTATTGCATTGATTGCTTCTTCAATTTAGTGCATTGAAAATGATAACTTGGATTTATATTTTTGGAACTAAATCTGATTATTTGATCTCTTTAATTCATAAAAGTTCAAAATTTCTAATGTGGCAGTTTAACTTGCATTTAACTTAAACGAAAAAATTGTTGGCTTGAAGAATGTTTTTGAAACGAGAAAAAACCGGGCATTTAGTCTTTGATTAAAACAGCCACTTTGTTATTGTTGAGAAAGAGATTTTCCTTATTTTTACAGTTGATGGTAAATTATTGATTGTTTCAGGATTCCGAAGGAAGTGAGAAGGGTTTGAAAAAGAAGAGACACAGGTCCAGATCAGCCAGTGGGGCTAGCAAATCCGATAGTTCTGAATCTGAAACGAGGAAATCGAGAAGGAGGAAAAATAAAAAGAAACGGGGTCGTAGTCATTCGGTAACTAAACTTGATTTTTAAAAATTATGCTAATTATTCATCTATTTTTCGTTTGATGTATTATCAACAATGTTTAATATCATATGAAATCATTGTAATTACCATTTAATTTATTTTGTAACTATTTATTTAATGATCAGATATTTATTTTAATTCATTTTTTGATTCATATTAATTATGTAATTTTGAAAGCTACTTTAAAAATAGAGTTTTGAATGCATGGACAGTTTCAAATTTTTTATTTGAAGTTGACTAAACGACGTTCTAAATCGAAAAATGTAAAATTAAAACCTGTATAATTCGAAACTTTCTTTTTTTTATTGCCAGTTTACCTAAATTCTCTAGGAATGTATCATTTTAAGTTAAAGATTAAAAAATCTAAACTAGTTCAAATCGAAATTCTTTATAATTAAAAAAACACATTTTAAATGGAAGAATTTCAGATTTTGCGATCTAAGCAATTTGAATAATTTTGAATTTTAATTGTTCCTTTTAATAAGTTTTACTATTGAAATAGAAATGATTGTTTTTTGAAATGTGAAATTTATGTTAAAATTTCAAAATCGAATAATGTAACAATCAAACAAGAACTTATATTTACAAGTTATTACTAATTGTAAATATACTTTTTTCAACTTGAAGATTTAAAAAATTAATCTATTTTAATTCGAAAGCCTGTATGGTTAAAAATTATAACCTCTGATTAAAGTTTGGAAAGTACGATGCAAAATTGGTCAATTTTTAATTTTAAACGATTTAAGTGTAAATAATTCTACACTACAGGAGTTCAGTATAGAAAAAATGTATTTATTTTGGTTCTAATTTACAAATTAGCCAGTTTAAAAAGCTTTAATCTGAAAATGTTAATTTTAAGTGTCTTCTTTTTTTATTCTTCTATCCGTAAGGATTTTAATTTAAAATTGAACAATTTTAAATGTTTGTTAAATTCTTGGATTTCAATTTTGAGCGCACTTTTAGAACTCCTAAGTTATGTAGGCTTTTTACTTAAAAATATTTATTTTATAATATTTTCTAGAATAAGAAAATAAATTTAAACTTTTAAAAAAAGGCTTACAATCTAAATTTCGTCTATTTTTAACGGTAAAAATGACATATTAAAAAAAACGTGCAGTTCAAAATTTTACCCATTTTCATATTTCAATATAGTACTGGAATTTTCAAAATCGAAAGATTCAAAAGTAAAATTGTTCAATTGTAATGGCGTTCAGTTTTAAAGAAAAGAAAATTTTAAGGGATACTCATTTAGAAATTACTTAATATTATACTGATTTAAAAAAAAAATGTATAGTTTTGATAAAACCGTTACATATTTTATGAAAGGTTCCTAAACTTTACTGAGATGTTTTTAGAAAAAATTTATTAGTCGTACGTAATATAATAAATGACTGGTACGTATAGTCATTACATTTTTGCCAATAAGAAAAATCATTTTTAATTCAAAATATAAATTTCGAATAATTATTCATTTTTTAGGTTTATTTGTTTTTAAGGTTATATAAATATAATTCTCCTAAAATTCTTGTCGAAATTCAAAAATATTTTTAAACAGTTGATACATAGCAAATAGTTGAATCCTCAACTAAAAAATATTCATTTTCAAAGAAATAATTGAATTTCGACCAAATACATAGATCTGCTATCAAAAATATTCAGTTTCTACCACAAAGACGAATTTAGAGCTAAAATGATGTGCTCTCAAAGAAAAGTATAATAGTTGGGATTTTAGTCTAAATAGATGTTCATTTTAAATGAAAAACAATTCAATGTAAGAAAAGTTTAACAATATAGTTGAATCCTAAGCCAAAAAAAGATAAAATGTTTACCAAAAGAGATGAATATTAAAATAAAAAGACGAATTTTAACAAAATTGTTGAATTTTCAACCAAAAAAGATTTTTCAATCAAGAAAAAAAAATCTTAGGCAAATCATAATTTGAAGGAGAAAATATTACCATACTTTAATTGCCTTCAAAACTTCTAAAACATTGAATTATCTTTTTAAATCATTGAAAGTCTTGATACAATTTTTTTCAATCCTGAAGAAATTGTTTTAAAATCTTCCAGATTCTTTTACGATATTTGAGATCTCCAAATCTTAAAATAAATCCTTAAAAACAAATCAATAATCATTTTAGATTTTCCGAGAGATCTGGTTGTCTGTACTGGCATTTTTTTTTGTTATTGGTTATATATATATATTATATATTATATATTAGTTGTATATTAAGATA
This sequence comes from Druon quercuslanigerum, assembly GCA_010014905.2. Taxonomy (NCBI): domain Eukaryota; kingdom Metazoa; phylum Arthropoda; class Insecta; order Hymenoptera; family Cynipidae; genus Druon; species Druon quercuslanigerum. The sequence goes on from JAAAKG020038744.1 coordinate 10,190, forward strand.
TTTTAAGTTTTTGTCCATAATTTCATTTTTCTCATTTCTTGGAAAGGGTGAAAAATTTTACAAATCATAGTGTTGTAGAAAAATGTTAAGAACAGAATTATTTCCCAATAATAAAAAAATACAATTAAAATGATCTCTTTTATCATTAATGTTTAGAAACATTCAGAAATAAATGATATCGCCAAATAACATTGCAAATTTTGATTTACTTAATTAGAAGGAAAATATGTTCAGAATTCATATGGTGCACGGTAAATTGGAAAATTTAGCCATTCACAGGGTAGCGGCTGTACTGGGAAACCCGAAAAGGACAGTCAATTTATTGTTTGACTGGGAATTTTACAAATTTCTAGAAGAAAAATCCATCCAATCACTTGAAATATCACAAAATTTAATATCTCATAGTATATAATGCAATTTAAAATAAGTTTGATTTTAACTCTTTTTTTTATTTTAAGCGCAACTGTTTACTGTTTCAATTATGAAATCATTCAGTTTAAGATGCGTAATCTTAAAATTGTTTATCATCCACATGTTCTATTTTAGGTCTTTATTTTTATGGGTGCATTTTCAATTAAAAGAATTTAAAATTGCAGATTAAAAGAGTTAAACAGTAAAATATGAATGGCGTTTGAAATTGAAGTACGTTGGAACAAAAAACCTTTTAAATTTATAACTGTAAATATAAATGAACTAATGATTTTTAAAATATAACTGTACTTCGAGTATTTGAAATTGAACAATAATTTATTGATTTTACCAGACGATTCTGAATCTGATTAAAATTAAACATTGTACAGATTTTAACGTTAAAAATTTAACTGTTTCAATTTGAAAGCCTTAGAAATTAAAGAAATTTAAACATATGATTAAAAGTTTGTGAACTATGATCAATTTTCAAATAATTTAAAATTAATAGATTTAGAATTAAATGCTTTTACTAAATTTCAAATCCTATACAAATGTTATTTCAGTCAAAAATATTCAATTATTAATCAATTCAATCTGAAAAGTTGTAACTAATAAAAAGAGAATTTTTTTTAATCGTTAGCAATGATGACTGTTTCTTTCAAATAAATAATTATAAATGAAATATTTAAAACCAAACGATTTTAAACGAATTGTTTGAAATATCAGGCCTTGAATCTTCAACATTTCAGAGAACTAAAATTAAACTTTGATCGTTACAATTTTAACTAAAATTGTTCTATTTTTACAAAACCTTATTTATTGAATTTTGAAAATATTTAAACTTGCTTAGGACTTTAAAAGATTTCAAAAGATTTAGTATAGATTCTTTAAAATTTCGAATTAGAATTTTCAAGCTTTTTAAGGATTTTGAAAGGTTTTAACAGCATTTTCAAAAAGAATTTGAAAAAACAAATTTTAACGAATAAATAACAATTGAACAATGATTGCTTAAGAAAAAATTTAGATAAGTTCAAAATATATTTAGAAGTTTTGAAAAGATTAAAAAAATTATTGAAACCTTGAAAAGATCTCAAAAATGGTAAAAAAATGTAGATTTTCGAAAATTTCGAACAAAAAATTCAGAAGATTTTTAAACATTTTAAGAAAGCTAAAAGGAAAGCAAAAAAATAATTTAAATTCCTAGAAAAATTAAAATACTATTATATTTTGAACATTTTTGTTTTAAGAAATTATTTAAAATATTTCAAAGGATTGTTAAAATGGAAAAAAATGTGGAAGATTTTAAAGCATTTTAAAAGGTTTCAAGATAATACAAAAAATTGCCAAAGATTTCTGGGGTAATTTAAAGTGTGTATTTTTTATTTTTTAACCCATTTAAAAAGAATATTAAAAAATATTTCAAAAAAATGGTAATTTAAGTATAAATGACAATATTAAAATTATTAATTTGTTACGACTCAAAATTAAAATATTGTAACTTTTAATTAAAGAAGTGTTTAATTAAAAAAAACATTTGTAATCTTATAATTTTCAATGCTTCTGATTAAAATTTTTTAAATGTAATAATTTGTTAATTTATTCTTCAACGTAGAGCATTTAAAATGATAGCGTGGATTTTTATTTTATTTTTTAATCTTTGAACTGCATAATTTATAAAAGTTGAAAATTCTTAATTTTGCAGTTTAGTGGCATTCAATTTAAAATTTGAACAATTAAAGAGTATTAAAAGCTTCCATTCTATATGTGTAAATTATTAAACATTTGAATTAAAAACTTTTAAAATTTTAATTTTTAAAGTTTAAAATTCAAAAGAGTTCAAGTTTGAACGTTTTAATTTGAAGTTTTGTTTTGAATATAAATATTACGTGATCTGCAAATTGTGAGAGTCGATCTAAAAAGGCATAAATCCTGATATGTATATGACAAAAAATATTTTAACTATTTTTTCGTTATATCTAAATCATTCCATGTTTCTATGGTTTAATGTGAAAAAATTTTAAGGTCGGTATTCTAAACTTAAAGAAAGTACAATTAATTAAAGCCGAAAATAGGGGTTTTACGCATTTCAAAAATTCTAACTTGAATGCAAATTATTTTTCTTTTAATTTCTAACGTCATATTATTTTTAAATAATAAAAACTCTACGTAAAAAAATTCGAAATAATTTTTGGGCCCATAGAAATTTAAAAAAGAAAAATAGACCAAAAATGAAAAGTATGAATACGATGAGCGAGGCTGAAGTGACCATTCGTCATGTATTTCGCAGAACAGTCGCGCATTTAAGCCATGTATCCTGTTAATGTAAACGTCCTGCAAAACTTCAAGGCTTCTGAGCTTCTCTCTAGGTTCTCGACTAATAAAATTTGAGATTTCAACATTGCGTGTGATATAATATATTTGAAGAAATGTGTTTCACGACTCAAGTCTTTTTTAGTGTAAAAATATTGAATCTGAACCCCCACCCCATAATCCTACTGTCAGCGTTCTGACATTTTAAAATTGAAATTCGGGCCGGAAATATCTGTTTGGCGGCGTTGAAAGCTATGGAGGCAAGAGTCCAGTGTTTGAATTGTAAAATTTTGACTTGAATTTGCTTCAAATTTACTTTATAGGCTTATGTGTAAATTAAATAGTTACGTTAGTTGCTAAGTTTTCTTTTCCATTTAGTCAAGTCAAATGTTAAGTAAATGCAAATTAAAGTTTTTCCTTCAAAACTCTGAACTCTTGCGTTCGTAGTTTCCAGAGCCGCTAAACGGATCTTTCCAGCCCGAATTAGGTATTTTCACTTCTACCACCAGCTAACTTCACTTCGTTAAGTGCTGAGGGGAAAACAATGTACCAAATTCATGGGATTTGGTCTATTTTGGCCCTATTTTGCTAATGTCTTCGTAAAAACTAATTTTTTCTATACAAGTGTGTTTAGAAATCAGTTTTTATTTTTCAAGAATTATTTAATGAAATAATAAAATGATAAAAATTATTATTAATCACGAAGATATTACAAAAATAAAGTTTTTCCTTGTGCATTTTGTCCATCACTCCTTTGAGTGAATATAAAAATGCTTTTGAATATTTACAGCAGATGCTATTAGCCTTTTACGAATAAAAAAAAAAGCATTTTATTTCCCATTTTTTTTCAGCGTTCACACTCGAGGCTCCCATCATCCGAAGAATCTCCCGAACGAAGGAGAAAAGATGAAAAGCACCGGCGTGCTTCTGCTCAAAGTGAGGGATCGGCTAACGACAATGGGGAGCATCACGAGCTCTCCGAAGACGAATTAGAAAAACAAAAGGCTCAGATTCTTAGGGAACTTCAGATGCAGCAGGAAGACAATTGAATAAAATATTAAGAAGGCAATAATAATAATAATGATTGTTATTGAACAGGATCTATTCTCAAGACTTTCCTTTATTGAAAATTTGAGAATTTCCTGAGCCTTTTTTCACAAATTATGTTTTAAAACATAGACATTAACCGTGTTTTATACTTAAACTCGTTAATAAATTAAGAAATAATCGCGATTTTCCGCGGGATTTGTGAAATCAGTTTTATGTTAATGAAGTATAGAGGAAGATGAAATAACGAAAGAGAATAAAGTATCGTATTTGACAAGTGAATTATTTCTTTTTTTTAAATTATGTCCGCACGAAATGATTTTTTGATTTTCAAATGTGGGAAAATAAATAAATAAAATTATTTTTGGTAAACACTTTTTTTGCAATTCAAAAAATATGTGGCCATAGAAACGTTCCTTAGTGTAACTTAATTCATGACAATGTGATGATTAAAAAAATAATATGTCGGTAAGGCAAAGACATTATAAGCCATATAAGTCTTTTTCTTCTTATTTGTGTATACCATATGAGTCATTTAAGTTTCCAAGATTTTTTCTTCATAGTAATAAATATTTTCGCTTCTGCATTGGCACTATACTATTTTTGGTTTATAATATCTTTGACCATGACTAAGTCAGTGTTGCTAATGGAACGCGAATTTTTCAACTGCGCATGTGTCGAGAAGCGCGGCTCTATTTAAAATTAAAAAGTATAAACTTGCAGTATTAATAATAATTTATTTAAAGAAATTAGCTATTTCTGAGGTTCAATAGACCTTTTTATCCTAGACGTCGCCACAGCGCACTTGCCGGTATATGAAGTAATTTTAGGATGTTTCAAGCAGTTTTATGTCTAAATGTATAATAGCAAATGTTTTTAATAAAAACAACAGCGAAAAATAATTGTGTAAATAAAAGAGATTTTGAATTTCGGAAAAATCTTAATTACATTTAGAAAATAAACAGACGCAAAAAGTGCAGCGATCCAGCTCATTGTTTACATTTGTCGGCACTTGTCATATTTGCAAAAATGTTTACAAGCTACTGAAGATGATGTTTCAGGGGCAAAATTAGTGCACAAAACATACAAGAGCACAGTATTCGACAGCTTAAATAATCGCTGAAATGCAGCAAACTATATTTAAAAGGAATAAATGTGATTTAGTGGAAAGGTTAGCTGAGGTTAGGTTTTCCAGATGTTCTTTTATTCATGAATATCTTTGCTAATATTTATTTACATATTAAGTGAAGCAGTGTCAACGGGTTTTTAAAAAATTAACTTGGTAGAACATCATCTATCTCCACAATTTGGAGAGTCATTATGTCATTAAGTTTGTTTTTAACACTAGGTCCTCTTTCCGGTAACAGCGAGACCTATCCGGCCATAGCAAGTATATGAATTCATATAGAGTCGTAGTCAAGTTCATGGTTAAATACAAGCTTGGTAGTAGATAGATCGCGTAGCGGTAGAGTAAGCTTCAATTTAAGCGGTAGTTAAAATTGTGAAGAGTAAGCATGTAGTAATCATAGCTTCGTGGGGTTCGCAAGCCGTTTAAAGTGTGAGATTCAAAGCATAGAGAGCAAGACGTGCATTTTTGAAATAGTAAATTTTGGGTTACACAAAAAAGTCTCCACGCAGAAAGGAGGATTCTTTGATTTATTGAGAGATTTCTCAAGCATTTTCCGTTGGCCTAGAAATCGAGGGCAAGCCCAAACAACATGGGTAATGTCCTTCGTTTCATGTCCACAGGGACATGAGAAGGAGTCAGTAAAGTTGACTCTGGCAAGGGTATCTGTCAGGGCGTAGTGATTACTTCTTAGGCGTGATATGTTGACTATATCACGTCTGCTTGAATTGGTGTTAAAAAAGCAAGGTTTAGGGGATTCAGTGAAGTTAAATTTAAAGTAGAGGAGGCCTGCATTTCTATTTTTACTCTCATTCATAAGGAATATATTAGAGGTTTTTACAAGTTGAGTGGAGATTAGTTCAAAGAAGTCTGTATGAAGGATTCTGTCATCTAAAGAAGAGCCATCCGTGTAAGATAGTCTTACAAGTTTGTCTAAAAATTCCTTTATAACCAGGAATCCAGTAAAAGTAAATTAATACGTTTTTAGATTTAGCTATATGGAGGAGGTTTCTAATTTTATAGATGTAGAATGAGTTACATTTTAGCATGTTGAAGTTAAGACAGGAAGAAAGAACACTTCGGGAGTCAAAACAGATAACTGATGGGGATAGTTTCCCGCTTAGTATGGTGTCAAGGGCCTCAAAAATGGCAATCGCTTCAGCTGTAAGAATAGAGGCTAGGTAGAAAAGTTTATGTTTATTAAAAATCTGGATGAAGGGGCAAGTGATGCCAATTCCTGTGTGTTAGGTTTCAGCTTTTTTGAGGCGTCTGTGAAGAAGATAAAGTCATCTTTATGGTTTTTTGTATGAAGTTTCTAAATTCTAAATTTGGTTGAGAACTTTTTTGTAGTTTTTTACTCAACTGAAGGGCAATGTTGGGATTTTCAAATTGGATGGAGTAATCAAGAAGATAATTTATAGGAGTGGCGGAGTAAATAATGTGGGGAGTATATTTTTTTAAGAAGGCAAAAGCGTTAAGGAGTGGGAAAGCTTGGCGAAGATTAAGTTTGTCCTGTTCTTGTGTACGCTGGTCTAAGTGGTAGAGTAGTTGGAACAGAGGGTGGGTTTCAGTTGAAAACATTTTTAGTATCAATTTTCTGTTAAGAAATTTCATGCGAAAAAATAGAGGTGGGTTTTCAGCTCCGCAAACATTACTGGTATAGGGGTGGATGTACGGAAACCTAGGGTCAGTCTTAAAACTCTATTTTGTAGTTTGCAAATTTTATCGAACATTTTGGTGTGGTAAATAGAGAAGGCTTGACAAACATACTCTAAAACTCTTTTAATTAGAGAGTGGTATAACATGCGTAAGGATCTCGGGCCAGAGCCCCACCAAGTCCCTCTCAAGAACTTTATAATGTTGATAACTGATTCTAGTCGTACAATGAGAGATTGGAAGTGGGGTTCCCAAGTGAGATCACAGTCGAAGATAATGCCTAGGAATTTAGTTTCGAGTACAGGGAGGATAATTTAATTGTTTAGTGTGAGATATGCGTCAAATGAGAGGGATTCTTTCGGAGTGAAGATATGTTTGAAGATGTTTAAGCCTTTAGATTTTAGGAAATTTTGAAGTGGAGGTGATGAAGTGGAGATGATTATCTAAGTCTAACATATAAATGTTATTAAGAACCGCGCTTGATACACAGCCTTGAGAGAGGCCCTACTGAATTGATATGGTCCAACGTTTTTATTGTTGACCTTGAAGAATACGTCTCTATCTGAGGTGAGATTTTAAAAGAATTTGCAATATTTCCATGGGGCACCTAAGTTTTTCATGTCATTGATTAGAATGTCAGGGATGTCTCTATCATAAGCTGCTTCGACGTCCAGAAATAAGGCTGCTGTGTATAAGTTATTAAGAAATGTTGTGTGTACTTCGGTAGAAAAAATAGCAAGGCAGTCAGCACAGGATCTATTCTTACGGAATCCTAATTGAGAAGAAGGAAGGGCCAAAGAATCGTCAAGCCACCAGTTCAGTCTGTTAACTACTAGTGTTTCCATGAGTTTCAGAAAGCAGGATGCCAAGGCAATAGGACCTCCATCCAAGATTAGGTTATATATGTTTAATAAATGTATTAGAGTATTTTCTGGAAGGTTTTGAATAAGCTGAAAGTTGATTTTAACTAGTCGTGGGTAGGACGTGCTTTTAGAGGTGGTAATGGCAAGATGTAACTCTTGAATATTGAAGGGTTCACTCGGGAATTTAGAAACGATAGGGTTAGGAATGCCATCGGAGTTGGTTATAGCTTGGACAGGAGGCAAGTTCGTGTGAGAGGGGGTGGGGGCAGGTCTGAGGGGGGTGAACTGTAGTCGCACAATTTTTCTATGAATTTTTCCATCTTTTTTTTTACCGTTTTTTGATTAACCGGGGAAGTGAAGGGAGAAGGGTTAGTGGGAAGTCTGTGTCGAAAGTTGCGAATCTTATTCCAGATATCTGAGATTCGGGAAGTTGAAGTAATGGATTCGCAAAATGATCTCCAGCCGAAAAATTTGAGAAGTGGAAATGAGGTGAAGAGAAATCTTGAGAGCTTTTTAAGTGAGCAGCGATGACAAAGTCAATATTTTGGGATCCTTGGGGGGGACACTTTTTCACTCTCGTAAAGTAAGGCTGCTTTTTTGATACTGATATCATGTAGCGCAGAAATTTGCGAATTTCCTTCCTATCAACGTATAAAGGGCATTTGTTGTCAACAGCCTAATGTGAGCCTTTACAGTTAATGCAGAGTGGAGATGAACTTCTATTCGGACTGTTTTGTTCTTCATAGGGTTTTCCCCCCACAGAATAGGCATATAGGGTTTTTTGCAAATGGCTTTCACGTGGCTATATCTAGCACAGGTGTAATACAATTTGATATCCCGGGGAAGAAGTTGTCCATCAAAAGTGACCAAGACGGTTTTTAAAGGAACCAGGTTACATTCTTCGTCCTTCGAAAATCTGGAGGCGTCTAGAATGGGAATTGGAGAGATAGCGTTAGCCGTCACCTCATCCATCGACAGATCTGTAGGTATTCCCTTAATGATTCCTACACGAGAGACTCTGTAGTTGGGAATGAATGCGCTAAGCCTAGGGCATATATTATGCAGGTTATCAACTATGCGGTTGGCACCTTCACTTGAGTTGCATAAGACAGTAAACCTACTGTTCCCTTTCTTTTTAATATCTGTCACGATATTAATAAAAGATTTTCGTAAAATCAATTGGAGCGGGAATATCGATTTTTGAGCCTGGGCGACCAAAAGGAGTTTGGGGTTGAGTTAGACGCGGTATGTCTGACCTTGGTGGTGAGGGAGTTGCTCCTTTCTTTTATTTCATGACCCTTCCTTTTTATACCAAAATTCGTTTTAACAGCTGTGGAAAAAGGATTCTGATTAGCGGGATAAGGATTGAGAGAGCCCTCGATTTCTTTTGGAGCCTGGTTTAGGAAAGATGTTAGATTCGTTTCCATGCTTTCAGCATTTATGGTATTGCGGTTATGAAGGTTAGGGATTCCAGTCTGCGTGGAGTTAAATTCAGCTTGAAGGCCTTCTATGCCCAAGTTCAACACA
>JAAAKG020038755.1:0-19129 GCA_010014905.2 Druon quercuslanigerum
CCAATAAAAACGCTACGACCAGTAGACAAAAAACAATTACCATCATTTTATTAACATTTATCATCTGGTCAAAAACTCTAACAACAACACACTTAAATACTTAATTTTGGAGAAAATTGAAAAAACTGTAATATTTTAAATATTACAAGGGTCTTCAGTTGTTAATGATACATAATAGTTGTTTCAGGTCCAAAAAAAAGTAAAAGTTGCAATTTTTATTTAATCCTTATCATACAGGGCTCATTTTATCCTTAAGAGATTTTCTACAAATCTCTTGGTACGTTTTAACTAAAAATATGCTATCTCAAAAAAATCATATTTCTAAAATTAAAAATGGTATAATTGCTAAAAAACATTCTTTAAATAAAAACGTACCAAAAGATTTGTAGAAAATCTTGCAAGGACTTAAATGACCCCTCCAATATTAGGCTTAAATAAGAATTGCAACTTTGACATAAACAGAAAAAAAAACATAAAACGCTAAATAAATGATGTTAAATAAATAATTCGAACCTGAAATATTTGTTTCTAAAGTTCTCCTTCAGTTTACTTTTAAAATTAGTTGCAATTAACAACGGCAATGTTCTTCTTGATCTTATCAATAATTTTTAACAATGTTAAATTGTGAACTTAAGATAACTTTTACCAATCAGAGAAGAAAAGGGACTAACTTCCGAATCTCAAATCGAAATTCGAAATCGAAAAAGTCGAAACAGTTGACAGATTTCTTTTCACGGTGCTTATCATAGGTTAGCATTCATTTGTACAAAATTTCGCTGTTCTAAAATATTATTTTCCCCAAAAAGTACCTGAACTCTACTAAATTGATAGTAAAATATGCAAAAATGCATAGATTCTCTGGGTACTTTTACACGCTTCATTGCCAATCTAGCAACGCTCTCGTACGTTTTGGGAGAAATGATTTTTGAAAAAAATGAAATTTTTTATAACTGAATACCTTTCTTTTTCAAGCAGTGTCTGTATTTGCATATTCAAAAAATTGTAGATTTTAGAAGGAAATAAAAAATAGGAGCTTTACGGAAAATCGTAAAAGTGTACTTCAGAATGTTATACCCTGAAATTGCGTTGTATTCAATTCAGTGAAATTTTTCTGAGTTTACGAAAAACTGGTCTAAAAAAGACATCTCTATCTGAACTTCGGAATTGAATCTCAAAATTAGTTAAAGAAAATACAGCAAACCCCGGAGTTAGTGCCGATTTTGTAGCTGACGTAGGACCTATATCAGAGGACTCCGGACTATTTTGTCTCTCTCCTGTTACTCTCTCTCTCTCTCTCTGTTTTATCACGTCTGAGTGCACAACACACATCCCCACGCTTCTCCTCTCATCCATCCCCACGATGCAGCGTCGATTCTTGGAAGAACTAACTCCGGGGGCATTGTCTCCGGGATTCACGTATTTAATTATGATATATTTTTTCTTAAACCCATAAACATTTGGACTTTTTTTGTTATATTTAGTTATGTAGCATCACTAAACGTGGGTTTGAAATGATATTTGAAATACGATATCTTTTTCTATGGGAAAGCAATGATATTATTTAGTTTTTTAAATCTTCAGATTTTGACTGTTATTAGTGCTTGTATTTGATTATTATCTATAACTATTAATTAAATTAAAACTTTTACTGATACGCACTAGGGCATTTCCTATGAGACTGAACTTTGCGCCGAACTGAGATGACAATTTAAAAAAAAATGCTCAAAGCCACTCATTTGTTAAAAAGTTTTCCCCGTGCCGACTTACGACCGCAAGTTAAATGCGATCGGGAAAGAAAAAATATGAGACATGAGAACAGCTATCATTTCTCAAACTCCATAACTCGATATAAACCACCCTTCGAGTCGGGACGATACTCTCTCCCAGCCCCGTATGAGAGGTGGAGTAGTGGAAGCTTACATTATCGATATTACGAGGCGTCGATAAAAAATCGCATAAAATTAAACAAACCCTACGTGCTTCAGATAAAAACCATCGACGTAACCTCGTTCATTTGATTAAAAATCTTTAATATCTAAACAGCAACAATAATTATCATTTAATACATATTAAAAAAGGTAAATTGTAAAATTTTAGTTATAATTATAGTTATAATTTCAAATAATAATTGATTTTTAAAAAGGTCATTAAAGTGTACTGATCGATCTATCTTTATTCTCTGCGATTTCCAGATCTGCATGGTTTTATAGTTCTGAAGTTGCCGTGAATCAACAGCACTCAACTATTAAGTCACGAAAGAAACGGATTGTGAAATTAACAAAATAAGTCGTAGGATCTAATCCTCTACTGCACATATTATTACTTCTTACCTATACAAAATTCTCCCAAAATGTAATAAATAAATTATAATTTAAGATAAGTGAACTCAAAAATCCTGAAGTAATTAAATAGCATTAATAATGAGAGTCTTATGAGCAATAAGAGTTCCTCCAGAGTGAAGGCTTTGCTTACTTGTGGTTCCCGTATAGCGCAGTTATTTGACACACAAGAAAATAAGTAAACATACGCAATTTAGCACCACAGGGAATTAAATTAAGCTACTTTCTTGCATATCTGCATGATTTCTATACAGTTACGAGTTTCTGCGTAAAATGCAGTTAAATTATGTGAAAACCACAGTAATGTAGCCATGCTTACTAATTGCGCACCTTTCTTATTTTTTTACTACAAACCTAGAATACAGCCCTTGACGAATTTCTATATGGCTAATTAATTTTTCCGTTTTACAGACAGTGTCTTTAATAAATTGGTTCCAATTCTGTAAAAAAAATTCAGGTGGATTTCAGGAATATTTATGTGATTTTATATCAGAGATATAAATATTAAATTTGTACCAAACGAGACGAATTTTTAAATTACATAGTTAAATTTGAAACCAAAGAGATGCATTTTTAACTAAAATGATCAATCTTCAACCCAAAAATGTATTGCGAAAAATATTACGTAAAATATAATAGTTAATATTTCAATAAAAACATTTTAATTTTAAATAAAAACCACTTAAATTTATCCAAAAAGTCAAATTTTTAACAAAATATGTAGTTCAATTCTGAATCATAATAGATGAATTTTTCATGAAACAATAACATGTTTAACTAAAATATTTTGAAATATTTAAAATCATTCAAATGTCCTTTAAACTTTCCAGATTCTTTCGAACTTTTTTCGAAATCTTATGAAATTAAAAAAATGTTCTTCATACATTAATCTTTTTAAATTAAAAATTAGTGCAAATTTTCCCAGAAAACTTAAGACATTTTTTTATATTTTCTTAAAGCCTTTTAAAGCTGTAAAAAGACTTAGAAATTGTGTTTGAAAATTTTCAAAAATCTATATTTTGTTTTAATTTTTTAAAAAGCTTTCCATATATTAGATAGTTTTTTATTTTTTTGAAGGTTTCACAAAAATGATAAAAATCTTTTCTAACATTTTTTAAAACTAAAAAAATGCGTTAAAATATTCCACATTCTTTTTTGAAATTTTTAGCAATATTTTGAAATGTTTTAAAATATTATTAAATTTTCTTTCAAAATTAATTGATCAGTAAGAAATTTTTGATTTTAAAACGTCTAGAAATGTTGTAATATTACAAAATAAAAACTTTATAATTTCGAACTAAAAGCTTTAAGTATGAACATTTTCAAATTGAATTATGAGGGATAAAACAATTTTAGATAAAATTTTTTTTCCAATTTTTAATTTTCAAATAAAAAATAGAATTTTGTAGAAATTGTTGATGTAAGTTGTTGGCTTTAGGGTCAGGAGAATTGAAACTAATTAAGTTGTTATATTTTTCGATTTTTTTCTCAAAGAAAAGCTTAGGTATGTATGTATTTAAGTATATCTAATCTCTCCCGTTCACGGGTCTAAGGCCTTCGCTCCCTGTACATATGTATATTTACATTCCGCTCTTACTATAACTTATCAGCTGCTTATGTTCTAATTTTTCGCCTTATTTAGTAATAAAATTAAACAATAATAACATTAAAAATCATATTAATAATAATTCTATTAATGCGCTATATTCCAGGTCTTCCGTTTCCTCTTATCATAAAAAACAAATATTTTCCGCGATTTAGAAACTTTCCTTTTTTAGGATTACTCGTTTGGCTCTGCCCTATTACCTTGTTTTTCTTAACTTCTTCCAATTTTTTCATCCATATCACTCCTTGTCCATTACCATCCAAAATCCACCTTACACACTCATCCACACTCGACTGTCCGTCTTCATATCCCGTAAATCTCTCTAATAGAAGCTTATGATTCCATTTCGTACCTACATACTCTACACAGATTCTCCTCTTCATCCATCCAGTATCTGCAAGCTCTCACTCCTTCTCCCATTCTAAATCTTTCACCATCATATACCATCTACTGTACCTCGGATCCATAATCTTTGGCCATATCTCTTCTCCTTGTCTTACTAATAGCTCTAACTCTATGCCCTACCACTCCATAACCCCTTTTCGTATATCACAGACCCTCCTCATTTTCTTCCTTTTTTCCTCCCATTTTAAATTTCCCAAATTGCCCCTTGACTCCTTCTTCCGAACTTCGTCCAAACATATTTGTGCTATTCTACTCCCCTCTCTCCTTTTCAGCTTCTCTTCAAACTTCCAGGCTCTCTTAATTTGTCTAGTAAGCATTTTTCCCTTTCCTACTTCTTCCCTCAACATGTATCCTGGGAAATTCCAGTTAACACCCATTACACTTCTCAGAAATCGCTCATGCATGCTCTCTACTTTCCTATGTTCCTTCCATCCCCAGATCTCCACTCCATAACACAATAACGCCCAAACCGACGCATCAAATAACCAGGCCCTCATTCTCCAATCGTCCTTGAACCTTCTCTTTCTTACACCCCATACTTGACCCATTACTTTACTCGCACATTCTATTCCTTTCCTCACCTACAGCTCGTTTACCCCTCCTGCCGCAAACCAAAAACCTATACCCTGTTCACCGAGAGAATAACCTACAGGCGGACCAAATTACGTACACTTTGCGCAGCTATGGAAGACTTTCTTAAAGAAACTTGACCCGCACTCTCCCTGAACGTAATAAAAAATTGAGTGCCTGCTTCAATATTGGACACTTTCGTCCAAAGAACTCCTTTTTTGACAGTATCCCCGCCCAAATACGTAAAAATGCGCGTCTGTAGGTTATTCTATCGGTGAACAGAGTATAGGTAACAGAGCGCCTCCATTTTTTCCACTGTTTGTCTGTTTATCTTCCAAAAGTAATCTATTATCGTTTCCTTACTTCTGAAATACATCACCTCGGTATTCTCTACGTTTACCGTCAGATCCTTTGCACCCTACATACTCTTAGAATTTTCTAATCATTAGGTTCATCCCCTTGTCGTTGTCTGCTAACATAACTAAGTCATCTGCGTATGCTAGAGAGTATAGTTTGCTGTTACCCAATACCGTCCTTCCTTTGCCTTTCTTGTTTAGCTTTTCCTCTAAATCTGCTAAGATCATGTTATTTTTTTATTTTCTTTAAAAATTAATTGGCAAGTAAGAAATTGTTGAATTTAAAACGTCTAGAAATGTTGAAATATTACAAAATAAAAACTTTATAATTTCGAACTAAAAGCCTTAAGTATGAACTTTTTCAAATTGAATCGTGAGGGATAAAACAATTTTAGATAAGAAATTGTTTAAACTTTTTAATTTTCAAATAAAAAAAAGGATATTTTTAGATTTAATTTTGGTCTAAAAGAAAACCTTAGGTTTCTTCATTTAACAAAAAGTAAAACAAAGAAGATTGCTAAAATTTGGATAAATATTTATATTAATTAAATATTATATGCAATGTATATTGCGAGAAACCTATTTAACATCCACTATAAACTGTTCTAAAACTGAACTGCAATTAGTAGCAGTTTTAAATCTAGAAATTCTTTTTTTAATTTTTGTCTAATCGAACAATAATTGTTAAAATATGTCTGGAATAACGATAGTATTTTAGTAATGTGGCCAGACAGAGCATCATACATTTTAATAAAGTTAATTTAAAAAAATTTCATTTGCATACATTCAACGAAAAAATATTTTACCTCTGGACGACAAGACAAACCCCCCCATGTAGAAATTCCGATCGGGGTTTAGTAGGGCCTTGGATAGAGAGTGCCCTTTAATCGCCCGACGATTAGCAGAGCCGCGTCTAGACTCTTTCTATTACCTGATTAATATTGAATTAGGTTAAATATTTAATTTATATTACAAAAAAAGTCTTTTAAAAATAAAAATCAATTGATTGCGAGTATTACACTAAACCTTCGAGTTGATAGTCGACGAAAAATGTATACTCATTTTTTCTAAGTGAAAATTTATTATTAGTTAGAAGTTATGTATATGTAAAATATACGAACTGTTAACAAAAATAATAATAAAAAATTTTTTCAATAAATAATTTTAATCGATTGAAATTTTTCTATCTGTAATATTTCGTTTTTTCCCGTTGTTAGACTACTTTACAACTTTTTAAAATGACAGGATATGTAATTTTTTCGGAACATTTACAGTTTATCATAAGGATGGCATTTTTTCTTAAACAAAAAATAGTATACAGATATATTTTCCATACCTATACGAGGCACGAAATTCTTCACTAGAACCAAAGCGGGCACTCATCACTTTTTTCTAGACTAGATATTCTGATAGCGGCCCCAACCACTTTTTTCTAGACTAGATATCACGATAGGGGCCCCAACCAGTTTTTTCTGGACTAGATATCTTGATACGGGCCCCAACCAGTTTTTTAAAGGCTAGATATTATGATAGGGACCCCATTGGATCCCAACTTCAAATAGGGAAAGATGGGGGCATTTTTTTATGAAAAATATTTGACAACTCATTCCAAAATTCGGGAATAAATAATTGCGAGTATGAAATTATTAAATTTTTATCATTTATGATTAAGACAGTTTTAGAATCTTCTGAAATTTTACACCTCAGTTTTTCAATGGACTTCCACTTCTCGAGACCCCTAAAGCCGAAAAACAAGTCTTGGCGATGGTGTCTGCCTGTATGTCTGTAAACACAATAAATCACGAAAAAATGAAGTCTAGTACACTTTTTCGGGTTTAAAGCAAAAACTCGTTCGTGAAGTAGCATTCCCTGACCAACGGCTGTAGTTTTATCCAAGCCTTTATTTGCTTTTACTCTGTTTTTAGTAAAAAATGTAATGTTTCATGGGTGTATTATACGTAGTGACCTTTTTAATCTTGTTTTTATTCATGTGATGCAAAGAATGTATACCCTTAGAGGTAAATAATACGACCAAAGTGATATAATTTACGATTCCGCCATCGGCTAAAGTTAAATATGAGGGAGTTTCTTCTATTATTCAAAGTATCACTCCCCTGGTGCAGGATCGTATATTTTAAATATATCGTAACCGCGCCGCGCATATGTGCCCACTCTGCGGTTTTAACGGTGCAACCTCAGGAGTATATAAGAAAAAGGTTCAAGTATGTGTACACCATTAATATATTCTAAGAAATCATTTATTCATCAGATAGATATCCCATTTTCAAAATTGTAAATATCCTGAAAGAAAAACTACAACTGTTGATAAAGTTTATCTCAAAATTATGTTGAAACATTGCATAGGTATAAAACGAATATATTTTAGGGTTTCAGAAAAGTTTTGACAGAACTTGAACTCCTTTACTAATGTTATTGACATTTCAAACTCCATTTTGGTTAGTCGATCATAATTCAGGTAAATTTACAGTGACGTTCGAAAGATCGGACGCAAATCCCGCGATTTCTCCAGGGAACTGAAAAAATCGCAAATAATGCGACTAAACTTTGAAAGCTTTGCCGGAAAAATTGTGGTCCCTCTGGCCCTCGCGGTTTGAATCTATGTTATGCATTTTTCAACGGACGATAGTTTTTCCGGCTTACATTTTCCAACCCGAGGGACCCCTGCCTGTTTCTCCTATCACTTATCGTATTCTAGGATGACATTCATTTTCAGGTAAAAAAATCTTTTGTGAAAAATCACAACTTGCGAAACTAGATTGAAAAAATTAATATAAAAGGAGACAGCACAATTTTAAAGTTTAAACTTGCAAATTTAAATAATATTAAAGTAATAGTATGAAATAAATAATAAATATAATATTAGTTTTCTTAATTAGGACGTTTAAACTTGTTCAATAAATACGAAATTAAGGCATATTGAATCCAAAATTGAATACAGAATTTTAAACTGTGCATGAAACTCTCACATTTGCACACTAAATACAAAAAGAAGGTCTTTTAAATATAAGATTGTAGCGACGAAACTTTAAGATTTTTAAATAATATGTGAATCTTCTATCTTTGTATACAATAATTATAAAATGCTAAGGCCTTTTAAGTGTTAAATTGCAGCGTTCGAAATTGAGCAATTTCAAATATAAACATGCCAGATGAAAGAGCTTCGAATTGGAAGTGCATATTAGAAATTTGAAAGATTTCATTATACAAGACGTGGACAAAAAGTTCGAAGACTGTGCTTACCAAATATCTCATTTTAATTGTTCCGAAACAGGGATATAAACACTCTCGAATAACTCTCCCCTGATAGAATATACTTGGTCCAATGTTTCTTCCATTCTTGAAAGCAGTGCTGAATATGTCCTCCTTTGGCAATCCCATTAGGAGCTTCGTCGTTTCTCTTTTTATGGAAATAATATCCCGAAAATGTTCACCCTGTAAAATATTTTGCAGTCTTGGGAACAGTAAAAGTCACAAGGTGCCCAGTCCAATAGGGAGGGTGCTCCATGGTAGTGATTTCTTTGAAGGCCAAAAACACGCGCGTTATTAGCACGGTATGCGCGGGTGCATTATCCTGATGCAGGATCCACGTGTTCTCCACCCACAATTCGGGTTGTACACATCGCACACGTTGACGCAGATGTTTTAGACTTCAAAATACAATTTCTTATTAACCGTTCGATCTGCTGGAACATATTGAGGATGAAAAACTCCGTTGCCAATACAGAAAGAAACGATGAACAATTTCGCCGAGTTTTACGAGAAATCTGATGTTAATTTTTTGTTCGTTTGAAACGTGTCGCTCCATTCCGCTGTCACGATGAAAAGTACGTTCACAAAAATAGGCACCAAAAGCAGATATCTCACTCGACCGTGACCAAATTTTTACTGAAGACACGCGATGCTTTGCACCACTGTAGAAACTTAGGCGTCGGCAGGAAAAATTCAGTCCACGAACTTTTTGTCTAAATCTCGTAATATTAGGATTACCATTAATAAAAATGACTGCTGCTTCTATAGTAAAAAAGAATGTTTAAAGATGCGATCCCTTCCACATTGGTTTGTGCTAAATGCACCAAAATGTGTCTGAAGTTAAGCCAAATGTCGTACAAGTTTAAAATCGCACATTCTGAATTCCAGAATTAAGTCTTCAATTGAGAAAACTTTTACTCAAAGTAAGGTGAATCTTGCTTAAAGCCAGGCAAAATTGAACAGAATTAAATCGCAACTACTTAAAGGTGTAATCATTTGAAGCATAAGGTTTGACTTGAATATTAACAACGAATCTTATTTTATTAAATAAAACATAAGCATTTAAATGTTACTTTCCAAGTAAACCAATTTATTAAAAACAATAATTAGCATTGGGGCCATTCAAAAACTACGTCACACGTATACGTATGTGTTTGTATGCATGACGTCACCCTGGAAGGTTTCAGCTTTGTGTGAAGATCTGTGAAGAAGAAGGGGAGGGGTGTAGAAAATTTACAAAATAGCGTGATGTAGTTTTTGAACGGTCTCATTTAAAAGCGGAAGATAGTATGAAATGATTGTTTGGAAAGTACTGAAAAAATTACACACAACAATTCGGATAAATATTCTACCTCGGTAACCGCACTCATCTTCCTTAATTGCCCTAAAAATAATTTTTTGCACCAGAACCTTTTTTTAAGTACCACATACGGTTCGCTGTACATAATGAGTACTTTCAGAGTATTTTGTCTGATTACGCTACTTTTTGTTGATGGTAGAAAGGTTCAAGTAAAAACGGAAATCGGTTAAGTGTTTCTTCGTAGGAAGGTTTAATAGTGATTTGGGAAGTCGGAAATAAGTACACACGTGTAAGGTGAATGGCGTTTGCAGGTAGCCCGTCAGGTAAGGGAAAGAGAATGTGAGGTAATTGTCTACGGGAAAATTAAACTGAAGTCACGTTAATTATGTAACTCTCCACTCTCTGGTATCGCGTATGGCTTATACTATGTTATAACCAGCAGGGTGATGATGAACGAGCGCACTCGACCTTACGGCTGCCAACCTCCGCCAACGAAATCCCTAACTCGGTGCTAACTCGATCAGTCAACACCCACCTAGCCGTCGCCCAACGCTAATCTGCTTTCGGATTAATTACTGTGTAATTTCTGATTGAATAATTAGTATTTCGGTACCAATCGTATATCATTGAATGGAATTAAAAATTAAGGAAATCAGGCATTAAACTAAAGATTCTATGCATCATTTAAACATGATTTTACTTTCTATTTGGATAAGAGAAAAATAAACTTTTTGGTATTTGTAAAATTGAGGAAAAAACTGCAATGAACATAAATTAAAGCGTATTACAAAGTATAATATATCCTGGTAAAAGCGTTTCAAGTTTATATCATATAATTAAATAATGAAGGCCTTCTAACTTTAAAATTAAATACAGTAAAAACAAATATTTATGCCTGTTACACTTCGCAACCGGTTTTCCTTTTATTCAGAAAATATTTCCTTGATTTAAGAAGAAATGATCTGCAATTAGGATCTCATTATTTGAATTTCAGATTTAAGTCTTAAATTTAATAAAATTTAATGCCCAATTTTGTAATATGTATCAACTTTAAATATATATAAGATTTCTGCTAATGAAAATTATTAAAAATTACAAAAAATAATCTTATTTTCGTATGACATAGTACAGTGAAACCCTTCTATTGTGCTGGGTTTGGGGGTGGCGGTGGTGGGGAACAAACCCGATATAATACGGCTACATCTACCTGCGGCGTGGGGTAAATTCTCTATTTCACAATAAAATCTTAATGTGGAAATTAATTCTTCATGACTTACAATATATTATTGCAAAAAAATTCTTATAATGCACATATTTGACAAAGTTTTTGGAAATCAGAACTATCTGAGTTAAATGAAATTTTAGCCCCCGAGTTTGTAAAAATAAAAAATAAAATGTCATCAAATATTTTGAAAACAATCTGAAGCTTACAGCAGCAACCTTTATTAGTTAATTAATAACATCCGTTCTACACGTTTTACATTACAGAAACCAATAATTGATTGAGAATTTACCCGAGATTATTAGTATTTACTCTACAAGTGAAGCAAATCGAAAATCGCGATCATTGATTTTTTATTCTTCAATTTTTACAAACGATCATAACATTTTCTCACGTCAATTTTCCACCGAGCAACAAACGAAATTCCTAAAATCAATTTCATATACTTTTCTTGTAGATTGAGTTGAAAAATGAAGCTCAGTAAGTTAATAATGTTAAAATACAGGAATAGAGAAATAAATGGCAGACCGCGGATTGGCAGTTTGAAACGATCGAGTCTCTGGGTAATCTTTAACGATTGCGCGAATCGATGCAAAAAAATTGGAATCATGACGCTACTGTTCTAGAGTTAAATTGACTAATGTAAAAAGTCTACATCGAGCATTGCAAATGATTGCAACTTTATTTCAAATTCTAATGTTCCTTGGTTCTACTTTTCTTTCTTGCATCAATATCGACACGCATTTGAGTACGCAGCTATGTATATCCACCAAGCATTTCCTGCTTTTAAATAATTGCGTTTATTGAGTAATTTAAACCAAAAAGTAAAATAGGAAGAAAAATGTATTTGATCGTTTTTGTTCCTTTTGCATTTAAAGACAGAAGTTTCATCGGTTTTCCATTTTTTTTTAAGGTCTTTGTTGACTCTCAAAATAGTTCGTATTAAATTTAATAACATCGGTCTTCATTGAACAAAATTTGATATTATTTGAGTAAAATTTTACAGAATTAATAACTAAATTCTGGAATTTAGCTAATGAAAAGTTAATTATTATGAATATGACGTAAAAGTATGTTTAGGCGTATTAATGTTAGTTAGAATAGCACATTTTTTATTCTTTTCGAATCTTTTATAAAGTCTGAACGTACAGAAAAATCTCAAAAGCTGTAAAAATGAATCGCAGTTCAGAATTTAATGAAATGCATTTCCTTCAATACAGGTATACACTTTACTTGAAACCAGATAAAATTTTGCTGAACTGATAATAATTCAACTCTTTACAAAGAATGTTTAAAAAATATTGATTTAAATATGTTGATGTAAAAATCCTTAATTAAAAAGAATTGATAACCATTAGAAAAAAACTACGCATCCTAACAAACTGTTATTCAGGACAAATGAACAACTTTTTTCTCCTAATTTTTTGAATAGCTTTAGCCGTTTGTCCAAAAATTTATTTATTTAATTTTTAATTTTTATGATTAAAATAAAAACTATGCGTATAATCGAAAAGTGCTCGTTTAAAATTTTGTTTGATCTTTTTTGAATTCACAATTCAGATTAAAATTTAATTTTTTTATTGTGATATTATTTTTGTACAAAAAAACGAAAACTACGCATCCTATGAAAAAATTATGTACACCAACTTTATAGATCTTTTTTGAATGCAAAATTGTTGTCGAGGAGACAAGAGGGGTTAAATCTTATACAAATATAATACAAATCAAATACATTTTCCGATGAGAATAGATTATAAAGGTCGTTGGCTCAAAGTTACCAGCACAGAGAAAACTAAGTGTAATCTTTACCCGAGTTTCTGGGTAAAAATTACCTGCAACAAAATGACCCCAGGTGGGAAGTCTTTACCTTAACATCTCGGGTATCTTTCCGTGTTTACGAACGTTGTGAGGGTAATTGTGTGAATGTATACTTCGAAGTCCTGAGTAACTTGATTTCGTCTGCTTGCAACCATAGTCATCATATATTTACATCAAATATTAATTTTATTAATTATTAAAATTGTATAATAGTGTGCACGGACAAAAAACATGCACCACCAACTTTGCAAATATTGCTGTTTTGCTGACGGCGACTGGTACTTGCAACCAAAAGGGACGCTAGTGAGCGTGGAGACATGCAAGACTGCGACGACGTCTAGTATTAGCATTAAGTCAGCCGCATTATATCAGTTGGTATTGCCTATTTTTCTTTGATAACTTACTAAAAAAAACTTTACATTTAAAAATGCATACATGTTGCGAAGGTAAACAATCCCCTTTTTCATCTTTATAGCTTGTAAACACTAAGGTAGTGATTGTCTGCAAGAAGCCATAGCAGTTACTCCTACCTCATTGTAATATTTAATGTTTACTCTTGCGAACAGCTAAGATCAGACAGTTTATATCTGAGAACTTAGGCTGTCTCGAATCCTGGAATTCCTGTAGATATGGTACACTTTTGTACAGATGTATCGTTTCTTTATTAGGAACTTTCGAAAATAGCTGAATTTATGCTAATCAAGACCTAATTATCTCGCAATTTAATTATATTTTTAAACAATCATTAGTGTCATTATATTCATCTTTTCACAATAAATCTAACGATATAAACAATTCTCTTTTGATAAAAACTGCAATTCCTACGCTTCGTCATGGGGACAACAGAATACTGCTTCTACTTTTTCAGAAGGCCTGTTTTATTAATAGCTCAGAGAAAAATAAGTTAAGGGACCTGCATACAATTTCTTGTACATATTTTTTTTCACAAGAAGGCTGCGAAATCAGAATTCGTCATAAAGAAATACACTTCTGCGTATTCATAGAGCGCGCGTGCTTTATGGTCGGCTATTATACCCAGAAATGGTCGATTATATATATGCAAAACGAAAGTTTCGCGGTAGTTATCGTGGGAAAAGTTAAATAGGTATAGGTGTTTTACCACTTCCCGAGTACCGCACGTACGTTTCGAAACATGTCCCATCGTGAGATAATCATAGACCGGCGACTGGTTAAAACGTAAACGCGTTTTCAAGCAATTGGTTCGAGTTCGCACGAGTTTTACGATCGAAAAAAAATCTAAGTTGATTTCATAATTAATGCGAACCTTGTTTGAAATATCTGCTCTTCACTTCGAGGATAGATTTATCTCCTAGATGATATGCGCAATTTGAGTTCGCAACTTTATTATCTCCTGGCATTTTAATCTTTACTACTTATTTAAAGACAGTGAAACTTGCAAGAGTAAATTGCAACATAGTATATAATTATATAAGTATATTAAAATTTAATTTGCATCATTAATTACAATTTTTATTGCGATTCATTTGAGGCAGAATATTTTATTTGAGTCTAATGCACGGACTTTGTAAGTCAATTTTATTTTAATAATTTGCACCATGGCTTATTGTCAAACACTGCAGTTATATTTATTTTGGCTATGTTTTAACATAAGACAGATGAAAGTACTTTATCTCAGGATTGAAAAAATTTTTATTAAACGTCTGAGAATCTTTTTTGCCTTTGGAAAAATGCAACCTTTCTTAATTTTTAGTACATACAGGTTGGCTTGAATCGCTGAAGGCTTTGCGTAAGCAACGATAAAACTACTATAAATTAATTAATAATCCAGCTGAACGACGATATATCTTTTCTTAATCTTGAGTTTATCAGGAAGTTTGCTATAAATAATTATTTATTAGGGGTATCATGAGATTGGATAATGCCAATAGTACCTTATTGTATAGGTACTTAGAATTGTGTCCTTGCTTGTTACGACTCCGTACCAAGATGTTATAAAACAATACTTATCAAATAAAATAATACCTCCAACGATCTTCTATTTTGTATAACAAAGTACAATCGTTAATTGAGACAAACTAAATTCTGGAAAGAAAAGGCTGTAATCAGTTCTGAAATAGAAGAACACCTCTTTTATTTATATTTTTTTAAACTCATTATGCTGATTTTCAGTATTGGATATTGTTTTGTAAAATTACAAAATGTTGTGACCTATCATGATTTATGAAGAATAAATTTTATTGCTAGTTTGCAGCGTAATAGTCTGCGCAAAAGAATATAAATTTATAAAGAGAGAGCAGAATGCAGACTGAATCGCGCAATCAATTCGCTCACGATTTTCATTATGTGTCACTGAATTCAAATCGATTTTAAACTACAATGCAGATAAGTGATTTTCTTTAAATACTTTGTAAGAATACCTGTTTAAATTTTACAGAAAGCATTTGATATATAGCCTAAATATTTGAAAAGGTTTTAGCATTGTTTTAAAATAATTATTTTGAACATGAGTATGTTCAAAATATTGTTGAGAGTTTATTTTGTGTGAGCATATTAACAATAGCTTGTGTTGTTTATAACAACACAAACCACAATGTTCTTATTATTTGTTGGTCTCATCAACTAGAACTTCAATTTATTTTTGACATTTTTGAGATATAATTCCATCAGCAACTGTTGATCAATTACATGCACATGCTAGGATAAAAGCGTTAAAAATGAAGTTACGTTATTATTGACGAGAATAACGGATAACGTAAACATTAACGCTAACGGTGAGTTGCGCTTTTATTGGCGCAGATGGTGGTTTATGTTGTTATATTAACAGCCATGACGAGTTATTGCTTCTTTAATAGGAGCAGTCGTAGTTTGTTTTCCCGGTCGCAGTTTCCTGTTTTTAGCTAGCAAATATGATATAGCGATAATTAGTTGAATAGCACCTAAATTATCATAAAGTTGGATATTTTTCCTTGGATTTTATAGTTACAACGATAACGTTTGAGCAAATGGAAGTTCATCATCTTCTCTGAACTCAATATATATATAACATTTCTTCCCTGCAGCTCTATTGTAGTTTTGTTCCTTTAAATGATCGTAAAACTGAAGGTTCTTATTACCGCGCGGCAGTTTAAAGTTTAACAATAGAATCGATTTAGCGAATGCTTTTCTTAACATGATAGCAGGTACGATAGTTCCGTTTTGTGCATGCACCGTGGGTATGTAATAAGTTTTGAATCATTTTTTCTGACATAAAATAAGCGGCTTAAACGGAATATATAGCTTAAACTGCATCCATCAAATGCAATGGCATTCTATAATGTATGGTTTCGCATCTAGGTAGCAGCACCACTGACTTTAGTCAAGAGCTATTTACCACCGTAGTTAAAAAAAGTTTATTATCTTATATAACTGTGTTTGTAAGCAAACTTTATCCTGAAGTTAGAGAAAAAAATGGTCTCGAAGTCATACTTCGAACTTGCTCGGAGTAAATGATTATACCAGCCAATCAAAAAGTTACTAAACAACGGAAATGCTGGTTATGCAATTAAAACTTTGGATTCGCATCCTGCAGGCCTGTACTGGAAAAAAATCACCTAGAGTCACTCCATCAAAATTGGTGGAATACACTCCGAGTGAGCTCTGGTTACTTTTAGGTTAGCAATTTAAATTTTAAAGACGCAACTGACATTATCGTTTTATAATAACTGTTTGATTAGTTGGTATAATTTTCTCGGAGCAAACTTGGAGTGTGCCTTCGTAAAAACTTATTAACGTAAAAGAGCCATTTGTTACGGTATACATGAGAAATTATTGTTTATATAAAACATTGTATGTTTACGATCGTATTTCATTTTTAATTTATTGTGCAATTACTACATTGTATCCAATTGAGTAGAATTAAAAATGAAGGCAGAATTTTTACATACAAATTATTAATCACTGCAAATATGACAGACTTCTAAACGCTCATTTAAATACAGACAATGCACATTAATATTTAAAAAAATTATTATTATTACTATAAAAATATCAGCTAATATGTACCACTATTTATTTAAATCTTTAAAATATATAAACTATTAATCAATTCGTGTTGATTTTAAATTTTAATATCTACAGAAAAAGTACTGAAATTTTATAACATTTCTTATTGCGGCTCGATACAGATTTTTAACAGATTAAAAAAGTATATTTTTAAAAGTCGCGCAAAGTTAATACACTTCTAAATTTTTGGATTTCACGCAATATTTGTTGAGATGTGGTTTGCATACTGATCATTTAAATGTTAAAAGTAATTAAAGCATGAATTTGATCGAAGAAATTCAGAACAAAATTTAAATTCATTATTGTATTTGAAAAGACTCAAATTTGTTAGAATACCTAGAAATTTGAAAGTCTTTTTTTTCTTTCTTTAAAAGTCCAGGTGGAAAAAAAACTACTGTTCAAATTTTGTTTGGGACAATAGCTACTTTTGTGAGGTTTTCAAAAATAGTAAATTCATTTTTGTCTTGATCAGACAACGTTTAGTTTATTTAGTCTCATATTCGTATAGATGGATTTCTCCCCATGTATTTTTAATGGAAAAATTAAGGGGTTAGGCGGAACCCCTAAATTTTGTCTTGTCTAAAAACAACAAACGGTGCACTTACGTTTTTTGAGAACCTCACGAAATAAGCCATTTTCTCAAATAAATTCAAACTTTGTTTTTTTTCTGGACCACTTGTAATTCAAGGAAGAGAAAAAAGACTTTGAAAATTTAAATAGATCGAACAATATCCTGAGGCTTAGCACATGAAACAACTTTCTGTCACTCAAAATTTACAGCAACAAAAAACTTAATAAGATTTGAGCAATTAAAATAGTAAGATCTTCATTTAATTCGGGTTCGTAAAATTGCATTGATCATAGAAATAATAGAAAGTACTTCGTATAATGACAATTATTATATAAAGGAAACCACGAATGAGGCATGGTAATTTGCAAATATGCTAGTATCTTCAATTAACTTAATGATCTGAATTAATTGAACAAGATACTTTCTTTCTATGCATTTTTTTCGCCAGCTGGCGAAGCACGCAAAATAACATTAAATTGCCGCATATACATACTTTAGAGAAAAAACACTCGAAATGAATATAGAATCGCTGCACGCATGAATCAGCAATTAGTATGCATTTAGCATAATTTCTAAATTGCGAGAAAGTGATCTCAAACTGGAGAACGGTAGTGTTGAAAATTGATAGTCTAGAAGTTGTGTTGCTAAGCTGCTAAGACGTGTCGATGACAACGGTTACCGACTTGTTTGACCACATATGAAATGACCACACTTATAGTGTTAGAAGAGGATTTCGTTGCCATTACTGCCGTATCTGATTTCTTCAACACACCACTCAAATTGACTCATCGGAATTCGATGAAAATATTTTATAATAAACAAAATTTAAATCTAATTTAATTATTCAACTATTTTCTTTTTATATGTTCCTGGAAAGTATCAAGTACTTCAATTCTTAAGGTTAAAATTACTGTATGTATTTGTCGTCGCTTACACAGCACAATTTAATTATATACGCAGCTCATATTGCATTTTATTTATATTTCCTATGGTTTATCTTACATACATATCTTGTCTGTAAATTCAAAAGTTAATGAAGAGACACGAGTACTCAAATCATGTTATTTTTTTTCAATTGTAGCATCTTTTAATGTTTCAATGTAATTTATATTCTTGAAATTTCATTGCGATTAAAATTGTTTCGACATTACGACTCTTAAATCGAAACGAAGCACAGAAAATAACACCGGAAATTAATTCCGCACAGTTTAAACAAGTGCTCACTTCAACCAAACGCCAACAGGCTTCTGAAAGTCCATGCGATTACTCTAATAGCAGAGCAGTGGTGCAATTAGAACTCACGGGCCCCTCAAAACTACAGAGAAACTTTTTCATTCCTGATTTATGACCAGGTCAGAAATTCGTTTCAAACACAGGACGCAGTAATTACAGTTTGCATGGATATAAACAATTAAATTGGTGCAATTAAAATTCGGATGGTTTCAAGTATAGCCACAGTAAATCCTGATATACAATAAATGATGCAGCGCATTTCAATCTTTCAATTAATATTAAAATGATCCAATGTCAGAAATAAAAAAAGTATACAGTAGAAGGAACGACAGTAGAGGGACTAATGGACCCAAGTGGGGAACCTCACATAACGACTTTGTGAGGATCTTCACGTGGGGTGATTGCTAGAGAGATTG
>JAAAKG020038766.1:0-19831 GCA_010014905.2 Druon quercuslanigerum
ATTATTTGTTATTTGAACCATTAAGAGGAATTTTTAACAAAATAGTTCAAACATCAAACAAAAGAGATTATTTTCAACAAAAAAAGAATACATTTTAACCAAGAGAAACGAATTTTTAACAGAATAGTTGAAATTTTAACCAAATAGTTGATTGTGCAAACAAATGGTCGAATTGTCGAATAAAAATGATTGAATTTCAAACAAAAACATTTGAATTTTCAACTCAGTAGTTGAGTTTTCAAACCAAAAAGACCCATTCTTTTCAAAAACAGTTAAATTTTCAACTAAAAAAAGATGGAAATAGGGAAAAGAGTATAAAGCCTGATATTTTTAGTTTATAAACAGTAAAAAAAATTGCATTCAGATGACTGATAATGTGATCATTCATCCGATAAGGTGTAAATAGAGGGATCTAGTTGGCAACATCGCAGATTGTGATTCTCAATTACTAGCTAACCAGAATCGCAAACGCTTTCAATTATCACAATTCTCACAGGAAATCCTTTGTGACCATCTCTATTTCCTGAGTTACACGCTGTCCTAACTATGATATTCAAGACTGAAAACTCGTCAGGCGTGCAATTCGTTCAAAATGTTCAGACCACTTTTATGTAGTTTGAAATGCAATTAAGCACCATTGAAAACAAAAAATACCAATATTTCATATTGATCAATCTAAATACTTCTAGTTGATGAATCACCAATAATAATAATGAAGGTAATTATTATTATTACTAAGTAAATCTACATGTGTTCGGAGCTAATATATTTCGTTCAAGAAATTACGGGTGAAAAACGAGGAGTGATAGGGAAAATTAGGAGTAGGTGCGTGAGAAAGAGTAGGAAAAATTAGGGGTGAGAAAGTGTGGAGAAATTAATGGTGGAAAGTATAGGAAATTAGGGGAGAGTAAGGAGGGAAAATGAGGGAGGGGTTAAATTATAATAGGAGAAGTAAGGAGAGAGGGAATAGAGGAAGTGAGGGGAAATCAGGGTAATTTATGACAAGTAAGAGGAGGGAAAGTAGGGGAAATAGGGTTAGGGCAGTGAGGTAAATTAAGGGAAAACGTACGGCGAGGAATTAGAATAAGTGCGAGGCAATTAGGGAAGGCAAAATGTGGGGCGGTGAGAAATATGGGAAATAGAGAAAAGTAAGTAGGGAAAATGAGGGAGGGGGCGTAGTTTAAATGATAATAGGAGGTATGAGAAGAGGGATCACTAAGGGAAGTGAGGGGAAATTAGGGAAAGTGATGATTAATAAGGGTAAAGTAGGGGTAATGAAGCGAGTGGAGTAGGGAGATTAAGGTAAGGACGGTGATGTAAAATAAGGTAAAATATATGGTGGGGAATTAGACAAAGTGTGGGGCAATAAGGAAAGGGGAAATTTGGGGTAGGAAAAACATTGGAAATGTGGGGTGGGCAAGTGGTGTATACGCTGGGCTACCTAGTAGGGTAGTGCTGAAGAATGAGAGTGGGGGAAAGTAGTATTAGCTCGTGATATAAGGAGAGGGGGAAGTTAAGGAAGAAAAAGTTTGGAAAGGGTGGAGAAAATTAGAATTCAATAAAAATCATTTAACCTTTTCAACTTCTGATATTAGTTTCAATAAAATAAATAAATTGTTAAAATCTCTTACAATTATAATTTTTTTTATTATGAGCAGAAAATAAGTCCAAATTTTTTAGTTTATTATATAAAAAATTCAGAAATTTTAGTTTCTTTTTCAGAATGCAGAGTTTTACGTTTATACCAATGATAGTTTTCTAAATTCTCTGAAGGCCTTGAATTTCTAAATTCCTTTTAATTCCCTGAATTCCCGGAAATCCTGAAAGATTATAAATTCGCTGAATTATTCTAATGTGCTCGATTGCTGAAATTATTTGAATTCACTCAATTTTTTTAATTATCTAAGAGCAGAAGAAGAGAAGAAAACACAAAACTACTTTGAAGGAAGCAAGAAACTGCTTTATAAAGAAATGAAGGGAAATAAAAGTACAGAAATGGTCAACATGAGAAATTCCTCTGCTCCATGGAAAACATTACGATGGATGGATGGATGGACGGCCACGTGGCTCAAACCTTAAGGGTATCTGTCCGGGGCTACAAGAGCCTAAAAAAACCCTTAATTAAAAAAAAAATGTTTTGACGACCTTCTTGGGCCTCCTTTCTTTTAAAGCAAAGAACCTTTCGTTTTAGGGCGTCAAAAATTAAACTGTTCTATATTTTCGCATTAAAAAATATAACTATAAAGTAAAATTATAAAAATTTAAAAAATGTCAAATATGATTACTTAGAATTGTAGTATCGAGTTTCATTCAATGTGATGGGGCAGATTTTTTGATCAAAAATGTGATTTCTGTCCAGAGAAATCAGTGCTATTTTTGCCTCTCAAATTTAAAGAATTTTAAATATTTTGAACCTTCAAAGTTAAATTATTCATAATAACATATTAACTCTGCACATTAATTCTTTTGAATTGTTAATCACGATATCTGAAAAGTCTATATGTGGAAATTTCGCACATTAAATTAGACGCATTCAGCTGTGCACATTAAAGTCTACACGTTAAAACTTTACACATGAAAGTCTGCACATTGAAGCATACGCATTCAACTTAAAGAAAATATCATTTTTATTAGTAAATTTTTATTATGATTTATAAGTTTGCATGTAAATTTTCTGCAAAAAATCGCCTCTTTATGTTCCTGTAAATACAATATGGCGATATTGTTTTTTGTAGTTCAAAATTGATTAGGAATAGTATCTACAAATATCAGTATCTTCATGTTAGGTCTTCATGTTAAAATTCCGTCGTTCGATCTCTGACCTTTGTAATTTTTTCCATATATTTTCAACGTCTTTTTAGCGGTTTTAATCCCACTTAAAAATATGGGTCTCCTTTCAGGAACTTGTGAACAAAGTACAAAGAAAGGTGTGCATTCGCTGGCGCTATATTTTTCCTGTAAAACTCAAAAGTCGCTTTGGAAAATTTGTATGGATCCTTTGAAATGGAAACGACTAATAATATTTAATATTTCGGTTTATTGCACTTCAGCTACAAAATTGATCAGAGAAAACGGCACTAATATTCGTTGCAATCCGATGATATTTACCTTGATACCTTTTGCAATCAGACTGATATTTTCTAGCTTTAAATATAGTTCACAGATTCAAACCATCTTTAAGAAATTTTTTTTCTGATTCTTATTTTTAAAAACAATCCATATAACTAATTTTCAATGCGATTTTTAAGTTTTGCATGCCCAAATGCAGTAGGAAAACATAGCTGGACTAAATGTACAAAAGTATACAATGCACCCATGACTGATGATACATACCGGGATAGCCCCTTGTAGAAAGGTTCGCAACAAAAATCCAGTACAAAAACAAAAAAAGCCTACCTTAAGTTTGAGGTTTTATTTTTATTTATGGTAGCCTCAACAAGTATTGAGAGGAAGCTAATAACACCTCAAATGCTCACAGTGGATGTGCATGAACAACAGTAGCGAAAGACGAACTCTAAACTATACATTATATACCCATTTTTGTGACTGACATAAGATATTTGCAAGAGATTTTGAACTGCATATTAAATTGATAACATCTATATCTCATCAGGCATTTGACATAGTCCGTGGTTCATAATCAAAAATCAAGTTCCTCAGAGCAAAAGTTTTTTTAAAAAACCAATCATTTTCTAATAGTTGTTAATGGTTCGGATGACCCTTTAAGCTTGAGGTCCCACTATCATGCACGTAACCACAATCTAGTCAACGTATGATGTAATGAAAAGAAAACCAGGCTCACTTTTCTCAAATAAAGTGAAACCCTTCAATAGCCCTCCTTTCTATAGTCCTTCCGAGAATTGACGCCGCGCCGCAGGTAGGTGTAACAGGAGCTGCGCGGAATGCACATGATCTGCGTTTGTCAGTCAGGCCAGCACTTAGGCGTGAACCAGCAAAAGCGGAGCGGGCTATAATTAGTTAGTTCTCACCCACCATCAGCCCCAAAATCGGCTCTATAGAAGAGTTTCACTGTACTTGACTGCATCATAAAATGTGTCCGTAACTGACAATATTACATACCGCGATAGCTCAGTGTAGAAACATTTGCACAAAGGTCGAACTCAAGACGAGAAAAATGACTTTAAAATATTTAAATGTAACCATCTTTAGGCTGAGGTTTTCGTAATAATAATAATAAAATTATCTGACTCAATCTGCCCTCATTTCACTTACAATTGGCCAGCGACCAGACCCCTAAGCAGTACAGCTGCTTCATATAGAATGCCTTCGCTCAGGAGATCACTTATCTCTTCTAAAGAATCCTGTAGTTTGATTTAAGCTAGAATCCAGACCTTTAGATCTACGGTAGAAGCATAAACAAAAATTCCGCATCCGAACCCCCGGCCATCTGATACGAAGGCAGGCGTTCTGTCACCTGAGCTACTAGGGATGGTTCCTGTAGATTCTTTCTTTGAGGAAATGCAATACATTATACCATGTGATATCCCAATGAAAGATTCCTATTCATGAACCTCGGAAGATTCTTCCTATGTTCATGTACAGGTCAAAGCAGAAAGTTCAAAGAGAATATTTTGACATTACCTTGCAGGAATTTAGCGAAAGAAACTGCAGATGATCCTGTAATGGAACATGTATGCAAGGAAACCTTTGGAAGCCCCTGTACAGGTTTCCTGACGAAGTGAATTGAGGCGCAGTCTCCTGCGCAAAAACTTGTTAATGTACCTGTACATGAACCTGCGTAAAAACTAATTCACTAAAGTTTGCTAACAGCTTGGCTCTACACTCGTAAGTGAGGTAAGCAACATGAGTCTTCATGATGGTTTGGCTTAAACTGTTTAAAGGATCCTATATGTGTTCCTGTACAGAAACCAGTGCTTTAATTTTCTTCGTGAAGAATGAGACTGTACAGGAACCCAGTCTCAATTTACTTCAGAAAGGAGCGTATACACAATCTTTCCAAAGGTTCCATTTTTGGTACAGGTTCCTTTGCAGGATCACAAACATTTTCCTTCGCCAAGTTTCTATACCGCAAACGTCAATTAATCTTGTACAGGTATCGTGTCCGACCATGTACAGGAACATGTGCAGTCTCAACTTCGAATAAACTAATTCACTGATTTGTCTTCAATGACAGGTTTCGAAGATCAGATCAAGTTGGTGTCTGCTCGTGGAGCTTCCAGGAATGTTCTAGGTTTCTAGCAAAAAGTGAAGCGGTCCTGCTTCCAAAATAAAAATGCTACCTGTAACTGACCACCCTATATGATGTTAATTCAAGAATTTTTAAAAAATTTTGTGCAATGTAATCGATTTGAATGAAACTTCGTAAATTAGTATATGTCATTAATAATTTAATCCCCAGGTATCAGGTAAAAATATTTATCAGCTTAAGAGATATTGCAATTTATTGTAAAAAAATTCTAATGACGATATCTCGAGAACGATTAATCGCAAAAAGATTTTACTTATTTAATAACTATTCAGTAAAATATTAGAAAGATAATGAGTTTCGAGTATCATATACACCTTGGGGTTTTTCAACTTTATTATATGCTTTTCAATCTTTGATGTAGATCAGTTTTAATTACTTTAAGGCTTTTTTACCACTTACAAAAATTTCGATTCTAAAGTATTTTGACACAAATCTAGGACGGGATTATTAAACATTATAGTGGACTACATTAGCGTGAAGGATTAAAAAATAAATAAGTAAATTACAAAAGATGTTGATCCACCCATTAATATTAGCGCTGAAAAAAATGTAGGACTTATTAATGTGAAATTTTATTATTATATTTTTTAGTTAAAATCATTAACAATCAACCTGGCAAATAAATCCTTAATACAAAAAAAATTTTCTTAACATATTTGTATTTTCAAGTAAGAGCTCATAAATTAAACTAAAAAATACAAATTTTAAACAAATGAGTTGAATTTTTAATTTAAAAAGATTTTTCAATCAATAGTAAAAAAAATTCTGATCCAAAATGTTAAATTTTTCTATTCATAGAGACGAATTTTGTAAAAAGGTTGGATTTACAACTCGAAAATATTCATTTTCTAGCAAAATAATTAAATTTTCAACTATAAAAGACAAATTTTTTTTTAATTCAACAAAATAGAAGAATTTTTAAACAAAATGATTAAATATCGATAAAAAAATGTTTTCAAAAAATAGAATAGAAGTTTAATTTGTAGTCAAAAATTTTTTTTTAATAAAATAAGCAACTATTTAAAAAAATGAAATTTAGATCAAAAATATTATTTTTTTGTCAAGTAAGAATAATTTTTAACAAAATGCATGAATTTTGAACGAAATCTGTTAATTTTTATTAAATTTTTTAACCCAGTAGTTTAATTTTCAATCAGAAACATTAATTTTATAGTGAAAACGACAAATTTTCGACTATATAGATAAATTTTAAACTAAAAGAGAGCAATTTTCAACAAAATAGTTAAATTTTTAACAAAACAAAGTAATTTTGGTTGAAAATTAGTTTGTTTTGTTAAAAATTTGATGAATACTAAGAATAATTTTTATGAATACTCTTACATGTTTAAGTAAATTGGAAAGGGCGGGTCATCAAAATAAAAGATAAGGTAAGAACGCATTTTATAATCTCTATCGATAAAAACACACGAAATCAGTAAAATCAAAAAAATTGTTTTAACAATTTCAATTTGTTTAAATATTTAACAGTATTCTTAGAAAACAACGTCGTAACTGAAAAATATTTAAACCGGTTGATAGGTCAAATATATACGGGAACAAACACGCATTATTTAAATAATTGCAAAATTATTTTAAAAAATTATTTTATTGTTTTCATTGTTTAAAGGTCTTAAAACGTTAAAAAATAAATTTAAATTAGTAGAACTGAAACAAATTTGAGACTTATTAATGTAAAATTTTATTATTATATTTTTTATTTAAAATTATTAACTTTCAACCTAACAAATAAATCTTTAATACTAAAAATGAATTCTTAACATATTTTTATTTTCAATTAAAAGCTCATAATTTAAAATAAAACATACGACTTTCAAACAAATGAGTTGAATTTTTAATTAAAACAGATTTTTCAATCAATAATACAAAAAACTTCTGATCCAAAATATTGAGCAAAATAACTGAATTTTCGACTAGTTCTTCAAAATTAGTCAAAGTAGTCTATTGAGACGTTACATCATTCAGATAGCCCTGTCCCCATCGCTCCACCTCTCTGTTGTCTCCTTTTCCGCTATATCCTCTCCTTTCCGCTACATCCCCACCCTTCCGCTACATCCATACCCTTCCGCTACATCCCCTCCCTTCCGCTATATCCCTTCTCTTCCGCTACATCATCTTCTTTCCAATACATCTCCTCTCTTCCGCTGCATCTCCTCCCTTCCGCACCATTCCCTCCTTTCCGCTACATCCTCTCCCTTCCACTTCCTGGAAAAAAGTACACCCTCCCCACTCCTATTTCTCATTTTCCCCTACTCCTTCCCAATATACTTCTGCTCATAATTCCGCTACCTCCATTCCGCTGTGAAACACTACAATTTTGTACCGCTCTATTAAAATACACTAGTCTTATTATATCTAGGTTAAAAAAGAAGAAGAATTGGTTGAAACTAAATTTGTATTGATGGACTGTTTTGGATTAATGGAATTTTATAGTTTCGTATTTTTGTATTATTTTGAATTCTTCAAGTTCATTATATTCTTTGAATTCTTTGAATTCTTTAAATTATTTGCATTTATTTTAATTGATTAAATTCTTTAAATTCCTTTCAATTCATTTAATTTCTGTAAGCTATTGGAATTCCTTTAAAGTCTCTGAAATTATTTAAATTCTTCAATTTTTCGACAGGTTTTAGTTCTTCAAAAATAGTCAAAGTAGTCTATTGAGACGTTATTTCATTCAGATCGCCCTTCCCCCATCGCTCCTCCTCTCCTTTGTCTCCTTTTCCGTTATATCTTCTCCCTTCTGCTATATCCCCTCCCTTCTGCTACACCCCCTACCTACCGCTACACTCCCTCTCTTCCGCTACATCCTCTCCCTTCCACTATATCCCTTCTCTTCCGCCAAATCCTCACCCTTCCACTTGCAGGAAAAAGTACACCCTCCCCACTCCTATTTCCCATTTTCCCCTACTCCTTCCCAATATTCTTCTACTCATAATTCCGCTACCTCCATTCCGCTATGAAACACAAAAAAATTTTACCGCTCTATTACAAAACACTAGTTTCGTATTTGGGTATTATTTTGAATTCTTCAAGTTCTTTATATTCTTTGAATTCTTTGAATTCTTCGAATTATTTGAATTTATTTTAATTGATCAAATTCTTTAAGTTCCTTTTAACTCACTTAATTTCTGTAAGATCTTGGAATTCCTTTAAAGTCTCCGAAATTATTTAAATTCTCTAATTTTCTCTGCATTCCTTGAAGTTCTTTAAATTTGTTGATTTCCTTTTAAATTTATTTCATTTTTTGAAATTCCTTGTTTTATTGAATCTTTGAATTCCTTTGAATGCTTTCAATTTTCATAAATACTTTAGATTCATTCTAATTCTACGAATCCCTTAAATTTCTTTAAATTAGTTGAGTCCCTTTAAATTCCCTGTATTTCTTGAAATACTTTAAATTCTCTTAAATTATTTGAATTCCCATAAATTACTTAAATCCGTTTAAATTATCTGAATTTCATTTAATTTCTTTAAATTCTTGGAATTTCATTAAATTATTTAATTCCCTTAAAATTCTTTCAATTCCTTTCAATGTTTTGGGTATACTAAATTCCTTTAATTCCTTTGCATTTTCTGAATCACGGAATTTCTTTAAATTCTTTTGCATTCCTGCAAATTATTTGAATTTCTTTCAATTCTTCAAATTCTTTTGAATTCTGTGAACTTTTTTCAAAATCTGGATTTTTTTTTAATTCATTAAATTTATTTCAATTCTCTGAAGTCCTTCAATTTATTTAAATTCTTTGAGTTTCTTAATATACTTTAAATCATTAGATTTTTTTTAATATTTTGAATTTCTTTAAATTCTTGGAATTTCATTAAATTATTTAATTCCCTTGAAATTCTTGCAATTCCTTTCAATGTTTTGGGTATACTAAATTCCTTTAATTCCTTTAATTCCTTTGCATTTTTGAATCTCGGAATTCCTTTGAATTCCTTTGCATTCCTTCAAATTATTTGAATTTCTTTCAATTCTTCAAATTCTTTTGAATTCTGTGAACTTTCTTCAAAATCTGGATTTTTTTTTAAATTTATTAAATTTATTTCATTTCTCTGAAGTCCTTCAATTTATTTAAATTCTTTGAGTTTCTTAAAATTCTTTAAATTATTAGATTTTTTTAATATTTTGAATTCCTTTAAATTCTT
The DNA here is from genome assembly GCA_010014905.2 of Druon quercuslanigerum. Classification (NCBI taxonomy): domain Eukaryota; kingdom Metazoa; phylum Arthropoda; class Insecta; order Hymenoptera; family Cynipidae; genus Druon; species Druon quercuslanigerum. The sequence continues at coordinate 9,398 of JAAAKG020038766.1, forward strand.
GAAATTCCTTAAAATTTACTCAATTTTCTTAAATCTCTTAAATTTCTTTATATTTTTTTAATTTAATAAAAATGTTTGATTTCCTTTATATCGTAGAAATTTCTTTGATTTCTTTGAATTTGTTTAAATTTCTGAATTCTTTTGAAATCCTTTAATTCCTTTAATACCCTTGAATCCTTAAATCCGTTTAAATTATCTGAATTTCATTTAATTTCTTTAAATTCTTGGAATTGCTTTAAATTATTTAATTCCCTTCAAATTCTTTCAACTCCTTTTAATGTTTTGGGTTCACTAAATTCCTTGAATTTGTTTGGATTTTCGAAATTTCGGAATTACTTTGAATTCCTTTGAATTCCTTTTAATTCTTGTTATTCCCTTAAATTTGTTGAGTTCAATTCAATTCTCTGAATTTCTTTGAATTCCTTCAAATGATTTGAATTTCTTTCAATTCTCCAAATTCTTTTGAATTCTATGAACTTTCTTAAAAATTTGGAATTCCGTTGAATCCCTTAAATTTATTTTAATTCTCTGAATTCCTTGAATTTATTTAATTTCTTTGGGTTTCTGAAAATTCTTGGTCTTACTTGAAATTCTTTGAATTTCTTTAAATTATTAGATTTTTTCAAATTATTGGAGTTCCTTTAAATTCTTGGAATTCCTTAAAATTCATTAAGTTTTCTTAAATTCCTTAAATTTCCTAAATTTTTTTTATTTATTAAAATTGTTTGAATTCCTTTATAACATAGAAATTTCTTTAAATTCATTGAATTTGTTTACATCTCTGAATTCTTTTGAATTCCCATAAAATACTTAAATCCGTTTAAATTATCTGAATTTCATTGAATTTCTTTAATTTCTTGGAATTTCTTTAAATTATTTAAATCCCTCTACATTCATTCAATTCTTTTCAATTTTTTAAGTTCAGTAAATACCTTGAATTCCTTTGGATTTTCTGAATCTCGGAATTCCTTTGAATTCCTTTTAATTCTTGGTATTCCCTTAAATTTGTTGAGTTCAATTAAATTCTCTGAATTCCTTTGCATGCCTTCAAATGATTTGAATTTTTTTCAATTCTCTATATCCTTTTGAATTCTATGAACTTTCTTAAAAATTTGGAATTCCCTTGAATTCCGTAAATTTATTTCAATTCTCTGAATTCTTTGAATTTATTTCAATTCTTTAAATTTCTTTAAATTTTTTTAATTGATTAAAATTGTTTGAATTCCTTTATATCGGATGAATTTCTTTGAATTCTTTGAATATGATTAAATTCTCTTAATTCTTTTAAATTCCTTTATTCCTATAAATCTCCTGAATTCCTATAAATTCCTTGAATCTATTGGCTTCCTTCAAATTGTTTGAATTTTTTTACATTCTAGACATTTTTTAAATTTTTAGAATTTTTGTTAATTATGTGAATTCCTTTAAATTCTTGGGAGTTGCTTAAAAATGACTAAATTTCTTTAAATTGCCTTAAATTACTTTTTGACTTTCTTATATTCTCTGAATTCTCGTGAACTCATTTAAATTTTTTCAATTCCATTCATTTCTTTTTAATTCATTTGAATTCACTAAATTCTTTTTATTTATTTTAATTCTCTTAATTCCATTGAATTCCTTTAAATTCTTTGAATTCCCTGAATTTCTTTAAATTCTTTGAGTTCCTTTACATTCTGTGTATTCCTTTAAATTCTTTCAATTTCTGTAAATCAATTATTTAAATTTCCTTAAATTCATTAATTTCTTTGAATTTCAATGAATTCAATGAATCGAGAATTTTTTTACTTCTTTAAATTTCCTTGAATTATTTTAATTACTTCGGATGATGTCTAATTTATAAAAATTTAATTTTTATTTCTTTTGAATTCCTCTGATTCGTTTGAATTATATTGATTTCTTTTGAACCCTCTCAATTCTTTTTAATTCCTTTAAATTCTTTTTAATTTCCTTGAATGACACACAAATCGAGGAAAAAGTTTACAAATAAATATGATCTGTTTTATTTATTTTTTTATTATTCATGTAATACCTGTATTATAAAAAGTTGAGTTTAAATCGAAAACTATTTGTGTCATAAAGTTTCAGAAAGAACGTCATAACTTTCCAGGTTACTAAAAGGCGATTTGCGCCAGATGGTGCTTTGGGTTACAGCTTCGCATAAACAACATCAATACTGTAGAAAAATCATGAATGCGATCATATATCATAAATATTTACGAAAATAATGCAAGGAAAATATTTTTTAAATATTTTATTTGAAAAAGAATTTGTAAACCCCAAATAGGTGATCGTATACTATATATATTACGTAGCGCTTTAGTCCAGAGGGGGGGGGGGGGTGTTTATTTTTTTTAAATCTGTCTTTAGTGGGTGTAAAAGTAGAGGCTTGGAAAATTTAAAAACTTTCCAAAATTGTAAAATACACTAGAACTTGGAATTAAGAATAGTTTCGGCGATCACTTACAGTGGCCTTGGTCTTAAATCCAGCGTCAATAAAATTTTTGATTTCTTTTTTAATTTATCAAAAGAGAAATAAGATTTTATAAACGAAACGAGAAGCGATACATAATATTTTTGTATTTCTACAATTCCTAAATTTTGGATTGGGTTTTTAGTTGAAAATTACACTATTTCGTTGAAAAATCATTTTTTTAAATGTTTTTAATTAAAAATTTTACTATTTGCTTAAAAAATCCATCTTTCTGGTTAGAAATTTATTTCTTTGTTTGAAAATTTAACTGTTCGGTTGAAATTAGTTTTTTTTTTAATTTTGAAAATCAATTTTTGTAACTGAAAATTTAGCTATTCTAGTTTTTTAACTATGTTTTTCAAAATTCGTTTAATTTGCAACTAATAAAATTAATATATTTTATTGAAATTTTGTCCTTCTTTTAGTTGAAGGTTAGTATATTTCCTTCAAAATTCGTCTAAAATAAAATTAATTTCAATAGTAGAAAATTTAAATATTTCGCAGAAACTTTACTTTTTATTTTTCAACTTTAATTTTTTCATCTAAAAATTGAGCTAATTCATTTTTTTGGTTGTAAATTTATTAACATTTTAAGTTGAAAATTTATCTTTATTATTTGAAAATTGAACTATTCATATGAAAATTTATTTCCTAGGTTAAAAATTTAACTATTTTCTTCAAAATTTTTTTTTTTTTTAATAATCCAACTAGGTTCTATTTGAAGTTGAAAATTTATCTTTTTTAGTTGGAAGTTCAACTATTTGTGTGAGAATTAATGGATTTTTTTGAAAAATTTTATTTTTAGTTAATAAGTCATAAAATTTGTATATTTGTTTAAAAATCAGTTTTTTTAATACAATTTTTTTCCAACTGAAAGTTTAGACTAATAAATTTATCGTTTTCACTTAAAAATATCCTTTATTAGTTAAAAATTTGTCATGGTTGATAAAAATGAAATCCTCTTCTTTAAAAATTCATTTGTTTAAATTTCTGTAGGCAAAACATTTTTTTCTTCGAAAATTCAATTTTCTTGTGGAAAAATAGTTTTTGTACTAAATTAAAATTTAAAAAAACAATTAACTTTTTCATGACAAATTAATTTTTTTATTTAAAAACTCAAAAATTTTAGAAAATTCGTCATTTGGTTTTTATACCTAAATCAGGGAAGATGAAAAATTGATCAGGAAAAATTTATGAAATTTATCAATTTAGATTCTAGGGTCCAAAAATGGTTAAAAAAAACGTTTTTGTAATGCATCGAAGCCCTTTAAGGCTCCTATTGGGAAATAATTTTTCTCCGAATTGTTAAACCTCACTTGAGGAAGTAGGTGATTAAAAAAGGGGGAAATAATGGTCCATTGAAAAAAGTAGATTTCGATCAAAGTCCTTGAGGAACTTTAAAAAGGGGATCGGCAGAGAGGTTGACGTGGGGGGGGGGACATATTCAGGGTCGTATTCATTAAGATAATCACCCGACCCATATAAACCCCACCGAACAAGTTGGCGGTCGATGAACTGGCACTTCTGGCTAGTATTTTAAACCATTGGTGGGTTACGGGTTGTCCTAATACTCCTGCGGTTTCTCCTCATTATCTAGATGTCTATTAATTTGGACCGGCTCAATGCGGGCTCTATTTTTGTCCTACGACTCGGATTGACTGTCTGTCAATCACTATCATCTCTCTAATTTTCTTAATATTCTCCATTTTCATTTTATAATTCAGCTTCATTCTTACCAGCCTTGGAGTCCTTTTTTATCTCCTCTCTTTATTCCGACTCCTTTCTCCGGGGTGGGTTCTCTATCTTCCCCTACCCCCCTCTTCTTACATTCGCTTCACTTCTCCACCCGGCCCCTTTTTCTTCCTTATCTACTCCTCCTACTTCCGTGTCAATTTCCCTATTCCTTGTATCCCTACTATTTCAATTCTCACTTACCCACCCTATGCCCCCTTAACCACCTCCTACTTCTCCACGCTAACTCCCTTCCCTATTTTCCATCGCCTAATCACCTTTACTGCTATACGTCACCTCCCCTCGTTTCTCCACCCCAATTACCTCTTAATTTCACCGCCACTAACGTCTACTATCTTCCCTCACTTCAACTAAACTTCCTGTAAAACTCCCTTACTTTTCTGGATCACACTTTCCCACATCCTCTCCTTCCACATCCTATCACGTTTCCTCTCAACTCTTTCCCGCCTTCCCTTTCTTCAGTTTTATTAACGTTCCTTCTACTAACTTCTCCTACATCTTCTTAATTACAGAATCCTAACTTCTCTTACTTCCTATAACATACTCCCTAACATCCCTTCTTCTCACATTCCCTCACATAACGTTCTTCCCTCGCCCTCAACCTCCCATCACTTTTGCACTTTCTGTTCTCCCACTTCTACTGCTTCACCTAAGCACATTTCACCAAACCCTCCGTCCTTACTTTCTCTACTTCACCCCCTCCATATTCATATCTTTCCTATTTCTCTACCCTTTACGTCCTTCTTCTGACCCCCCTCACTTCTCTACTATACCCTTCTCTTATTTCTCCTAATTTCCATCACTTTTCCGCCCTCTATTCTCCCACTTATTCTACTTCCTCCTTTCCAGTTTCTTCCAATCCTCTTCCCCTGATCCCCCACACTGCACTGCTATACCCTTCCGTCATTTCTCCTACTTTCTCTAACAATCCCTTCTTACGATACTTTCAGTTACTTTCTTTCACCTTAAAATACTTATAAAAATCGCCTCCCCTCACTCCTTAATTTAAATAAATTTAATTCTTCCAAAATCTTTCGATTCTCTGAATTCTCTTAATTTTTTTGAATTCTTTTTGATTCTGGAATACTTTATATTTTTTCAAATTTGTTAAATTCTTGAGTTATTTTGGATTCTGTGGATTCCTTTAAACTGTTTGAATTCCTTTACATTCTTTGAATTCCTTTAAATCCTTTGAATTCCTTTAAGATTCTGTGAGTTTAAAAATTTTTTTTTAATTCTTTGATTTTTTAAATTCTATTTATTCATTTAAATTCTCCGATATTCCTTCGAATTCCTTTAATTTGCGAAATGCCTACTAACCTTGCTCTAAAACTCCCCTACTTTTCCGGATCACACTTTCCCACATCCTCTCCTTCCACATCCTATCACGTTTCCTCTCAACTCTTTCCCGCCTTCCCTTTCTTAAATCGATTAAAATCCCCTGAATCCCTTTTAATTATTTGAACTCATTGAAATTCTCCAAATTCCTTTGAATTCCTTAAATTTGTGCACTTCTTTCTACGAATTCATTTAAATTCTCTGAATTCCTTGAGTTAATCTGAATTCTTCGACTTCCTTGAATTTCTTTTAATTCTTTGAGTTATTTTAAATTCTGGATATTCCTTTAAATTCTTTGAGTTTGTTGCAATTCTCTGTATTCCTTTGAATTCATTTAAATTTTCCGAATTCCTTCGAATTCCTTAAATTGTCGAAATGCCTGCGAATTCTTTAAATCGATTTAAATCCCTTGAATCCCTTTTAATTATTTGAACTCATTAAAATTCTCCAAATTCCTTTGAATTCCTCAAGTTTGTTAACTTCCTTCATATTCTACGAATTGGTTTAAATTCTCTCAATTCCTTGAATTAATTCCCTTTAATCCCTTAAATTTTCTGAACTTCTTTGGATTCTCTAAACTCTTTTGAATTCCTTTTAATTCGTTGAATTATTTTATATTATGTTCCTTTAAATTCTTTGAGTTCATTCTAATTCTCTGGATTCATTTGAATTCATTTAATTTCTTCGAATTACTTTGAATTCCTTAAGTTTTTGAAATTCCCTCAGATTCTTTGATTTCATTTAAATTCTCGGAAGTCTTTTGAATTCATTCAAATTCTCCAAATTCCTTTGAATTCCTTAAGTTTGTTAACTTCCTTCATATTCTACGAATTCGTTTAAATTCTCTGAATTCCTTGAATTAATTCCCTTTAATTCCTCACATTTTTTGAACTTCTTTGGATTCTCTAAACTCTTTTGAATTCCTTTCAATTCTTTAAGTCATTTTAAATTATGTGTTCCTTTAAATTCTTGAGTTCATTCTAATTCTCTGGATTCATTTGAATTCATTTAAATTCTCCGAATTCCTTTAAATTCCTTAAGTTTTTGAAATTCCCTCAGATTCTTTGATTTAATTTAAATTCTCGGAATTCCTTTGAATTAATTTTAATTCTTTGAATTCTTTTTAATCCCTTGAATTCTTTTAAATTCTTCGAATTCCTTTAAATGCTCTGAATTCCTTTGAATTCATTTAAATTCTCCGAATTCCTTTCAATTCCTTAAATCTTTGAAATTCCTTTGAATTCTTTTAAATCTTTTAAATTCTCTAAACTCCTTTAAATTCCTTTCAGTTCTTTGAATTCATTTAGATTCTTCGAATTCCTAAAAATTTTCTTAAAAATCTTAACATTTTTGAAGTTCCTTTCAAATCTTTAAATTTTTGGTACTTATTGAATTTTGTTATATAAACTGAAATTATTTTAATTCCTTAGATTCGTGGACTTTCTTTAAACTCTTTAAATTCCCTGAATGTCTCTAAATCCTCCGAATCTCTTTGAATTCCTTAATTTTTTCAATTCTGCGTATTCCTTGAAATTCTTTGATTTCCTATTTATTCATTTTTTTTAAATGTGAAATTCCTTGAATTCGTTAAAATACTCCGAAGTCTTTTGAATTCTATGCATTCTTAGGAGTTCCTTTCAATTTCTTTAAATTCATTGAACTTTTTAAAATTCTCTGAATTTCTTATAATTCTTTAAATTCATTCAGAATATTTAAATTTACTTAAATTCCTTGAATTTCTTTCACTTTTTTGATTTCCTTTGAATTCTTCGAATTCCTTTGAATTCTTTGATTATCTTTTTCAATTTTCTAGAGTTTCTTTGAATACATTGAATTTCTTTTAATTATTGGAAATTAAAGATACTTCAACTTCATTATTTTGCCAGGTGTTACGTATTAAAATTGTTCAAGGAATCTTTAGATCTCTCTAGTAGCTTAACGGAAAAGCACCCGACTGGAAAGACGTTAAGAATTTCTGTTATTTTATAATAATAATACAGATTCCTTGAAAATGTTGATTAAATAATACCTGGCAAAGTAATAGTGTTTTTCTGAAAAAGGATTATTCTTTTGTCCTCTCTAGTAGCTTAAGGGAAAAGCACCAGACCGGCAATCAGATCTTCTGTGGTTCGATTCCCAGTGGAGCGGTGGAGATGATCTTTTTAAGAAAAAATGTAGTTTAAAAAATGTTTAATTTATAGCTCAATTTAGTATGAAAAGACGTTAAGAATTTTTGTTATTCTCTGATGATAATGCAGATTCCTTGAAAAATTTGACTTGTTACACCTGGCAAAAAAATTCTTGTATTTCTGAAAAAGGATTCTTCTTTCGATCTCTCTAGTAGCTTCAAGAAAAAGAACCAGGCTGGAAATCGAAAGTTCTATGGTTCGATTCCCAGTGGAGCGAAGGAGGTCTTTTTTCAGAAAAAAAATTAATTTAAAAAATATTTAATTTATATCTCCGTCTCTTCTGAAAAGGCGCTAAGACATTCTATTATTCACTGATAATAATACAGATTCCTTGAAAAATTTGACTTGTTAAATCTGGCAAAATAATGCTTGTATTTCTGAATAAGGATTCTTCTTTCGATCTCTCTAGTAGCTTCAAGAAAAAGAACCCGGCTGGAAATCGAAAGTTCTATGGTTCGATTCCCAGTGGAGCGAAGGAGGTCTTTTTTCAGAAAAAAAATTAATTTAAAAAATATTTAATTTATATCTCCGTCTCTTCTGAAAAGGCGCTAAGACATTCTATTATTCACTGATAATAATACAGATTCCTTGAAAAATTTGACTTGTTAAATCTGGCAAAATAATGCTTGTATTTCTGAATAAGGATTCTTCTTTCGATCTCTCAAGTAGCTTAATGGAAAAGAACCAAACCGGCAATCGGAAGTTCTCTGGTTTGATTCCCAGTGGAGCGAAGGAGAAGATCTTTTTTCAAAAAAAAATGTTTAATTTATATCTCCGTCTCTTCTGAAAAGGCGCTAAGACATTCTATTAGACTATGATGATAATACAGATTCCTTGAAAACTTTGACTTGTTACACCTGGCAAAATAATGCTTGTATTTCTGAAAAAGGATTCTTCTTTCGATCTCTTTAGTAGCTTAATGGAAAAGAACCAAACCGGCAATCCGATCTTCTGTGGTTCCATTCCCAGTGGAGCGAAGGAGAAGATCTTTTTTCAAACAAAAATGTTTAATTTATATCTCCGTCTCTTCTGAAAAGGCGCTAAGACATTCTATTATTCACTGATGATAATACAGATTCCTTGAAAAACTTGACTTGTTAAATCTGGCAAAATAATGCTTGTATTTCTGAATAATGATTCTTCTTTCGATCTCTCTAGTAGCTTAAGGGAAAAGCACCAGACCGGCAATCCGATCTTCTGTGGTTCCATTCCCAGTGGAGCGAATGAGAAGATCTTTTTTCAGAAAAAAAAAATTAAAAAAATGTTTAATTTATATCTCCATCTAGTCTGCCTGATTCAACTAGCAATAACTGTCAAAATATTTCTGGAAACTAAAAATTACATACAGTAAGAGGGAGGTTGCGGGCTTTTTGTGGTTTGTGGAATTTTTTTAAGTTCGGTAAATCAAACTACCTGAACATTACAGCTTAGAGTCCGACAAGCACATTCGTATCCGGAGGGCACAATGCAAGTAAACGAATCCGCGATGACAGGCGTATTATGTTATATGCCAGACACTAGCAAAACGGGACAGCTGTCATCCCTGTGAAATCGCAATGGAAAAGGCAGAGAAAATAGAAACAAAGGAGTAGATAGCATAGATGCTAAGAACGTTACTGTTCCGAGAAAATAGGACTCAAAATTTGACATTGACAAGTTAAGCAGTCATTTTTTTTTTTAAATTCTAACCTACTTTGAAGGTTTTAGTTTAAAATTTCATAAAAATCGAAGAAATAATGGCAAAATAATGCGTGTATTTCAGAAAAAGGATTCTTCTTTCGATCTCTCTAGTAGCTTAAGGGAAAAGTACCCGGCCAGCAATCGGAACTTCTGTGGTTCGATTCCCAGTGGAGCGAAGGAGAAGATCTGTTTTCAGAAAAAAATTTATGTAAAAAATCTTTAATTTATTTCTTCATCTTGTCTGAATAGAAGCTAAGACATTCTGTTAATTCTCTAATGATAATACAGATTCCTTGAAAAATTTGAGTTGCTACACCTGTCCAAGTAATAAGTATTTTTCTGGAAAAGGATTATTCTTTCGATGTCTCTAGTAGCTTCAAGAAAAAGAACCCGGCTGGCAATCGGAAGTTCTATGGTTCGATTCCCAGTGGAGCGAAGGAGATGATCTTTTTAAGAAAAAATGTAGTTTAAAAAATGTTTAATTTAAAGCTCAATCTAGTATGAAAAGACGTTAAGAATTTTTGTTATTCTCTGATGATAATGCAGATTCCTAGAAAAATTTGACTTGTTAAATCTGGCAAAATAATGCTTGTATTTCTGAATAATGATTCTTCTTTCGATCTCTCTAGTAGCTTAAGGGAAAAGCACCAGACCGGCAATCGAAAGTTCTATGGTTTGATTCCCAGTGGAGCGAAGGAGGTCTTTTTTCAGAAAAAAAATTAATTTAAAAAATATTTAATTTATATCTCTATCTTGTCTGAAAAGACGCTAACACATTATGTTATTCTCTGATGGTAATACAGATTCCTTAAAAAATTTGACTTGTTAAACCTGACAAGATAATGCGTGTATTTCTGAAGAAGGATTCTTCTTTCGATCTCTCTAGTAGCTTAAGGGAAAAGTACCCGGCCAGCAATCGGAACTTCTGTGGTTTGATTCCCAGTGGAGCGAAGGAGGTCTTTTTTCAGAAAAAAAATTAATTTAAAAAATATTTAATTTATATCT
>JAAAKG020038766.1:49614-69085 GCA_010014905.2 Druon quercuslanigerum
AGGAGGAGACCCTGATCGTCACTTAAATTAAAGCAGTAGTAAATGGCTTTTTCACTCTAGGCGCCAGAAAGTTATAACCAGTTCTTTGATCTAGTGCATCAATTTTTTACCAGTGAAATAATTTTTTCCCCTATTATATCTCTATTTTATAAAAAAAAATCATTTTATTTCCTGTTTTTTTAAATAATTTTTAACTTTGATGTCTGAAACCACTCTTACAATCACGTGCATTATATTGGAATTTCCAAAATGTGTAATTGAGGACTGGGTTGATAGAATACGTTATAAATTTCTGGCGCCTAGAGAGGAGGAGACCCTGATCGTCACTTAAATTAAAGCAGTAGTAAATGGCTTTTTCACTCTAGGCGCCAGAAAGTTATAATTCTTTCTTTGATCCGTGCTTCAGATTTTCTATGGCTTTTTCACTCAAGGCGGCAGAAACTATAACCGATTCTTTGATCCAGTCCATCAATTTTTGAGCGGAAAAAGAATTTTAACCGATTATTTTTATTAGAAATGGCTAAAAGTCAACCAAGAATAATATAATTCAGGGTCCGGATCAAAAAACCTGTTATAACTTTCTGGCGCCTATAGTGTAGAAGTCCCAGAACGTCGCTTAAATTGAAGCCGCAATTCTAGGTGCCAGAAATTTACATCCGGTTCTTTGATCCGGGCCCTAGATTTTTGACCTTGAAACCATAAAATAGGAAAAATAAATATTTTTTTTTTCAATTTCGGTGGCCATCCTGAATTTAAATTCTGTTTTAATTGTTTGATTACAGATATAAAGTGGAAGTGGCCGGAAAATCCTTGCCAGTGTTGACCAATCTTGACAAAGGACGCTATGGGGTGTTGGTTTTTGAAAATTTGAACAAATATCTTCAGATGGACAAATGGAATCGAGAGCTGCTCGATAAATATTGCCGGGAATATTCAGTTGGCATTGTGGGGTTTGCTCCCCCCGGTGAAGAGAGCCTTGTTGGTGCCCAGCTCAAGGGCTTTCCACTTTTCATACATACGAATCTGAGACTGAAGGTTCGTCCTCTTTGATGTCACTTCTTTATTTATTTTTCATAAATATTTGTTAACTATGGCCCCAATTAAATTTTAAGTAAACTAAAAAAAGTGCGAGAAACATCAATTTTCTTCAATTACAATGTATTTTTAAACATCTTTTTTTTAATTTTATTAAGATTTTAATTTTTTACAAAAAATGATTAATTTTTCAATGAAATAGATAAAATTTCAAATAAAGTTAAGAATCTTCAAACAAAAACAATATTTAGAAGAAAAAAAATTGTTAAATTTTCGACAAAATAAATTTATTTTGATAAAGAAGAGATAATTCTCAACCAAAAATGTAATCGTTGATATTTTTACGAAAAGCAATTTGAATTTTTAATTACAAAATAAAAATAAATAAATTTCAACAAAAGTAGTGAAATTTTTAACCAAATAGATGCATTGTTAACAAAGTTGTTGAATTTTCAATTAAAAAAGATAAATTGTCAAACAAAAATGAGATAGTTAGTTTTAGTTGAAAAATAAATTTTTAATAAAAAAAAATACGATTTTTCTAAAAAAGAGTTCATGTTTCATCTAAAGTAAAGAATTACTAAAAAAAAAAATCTTTAAACAAATTGTGGAATTTAAACAAAGCAGTTAAGTTTTCAACCAAAACGAATACATTTTAACAAAATAAATTTATTTTTGATCAAGTAGATTAATTTTTAAACCAAATAGTTGAATTTTCTACCGAAAATATACATTTTTAACCAAGAGAATTAAATTTTTAACAAAACAGTCTAATTTTTAATCAAACAGTTTCATTTTTAAGCAAAAATGGAATATTTACATTTTTAATTTACAAGATCACTTTTTTGCAAAAAAAGGAATTTTTTAACAAAATACTTGAGTTTCTAACTAACAAAGAAAATTGGAAAAAAAACTTGTTTTGCATTTAAAAAAATTTCTATCAAAAATGGAATTGTTAGATTCTCAGTTGAAAAATAAATTTTCTACCAATAAATAACGATTTAAAAAAAAATGGTTTATTTTTCAATCAATAAGATGAATTTTGCACTAAAATGAAAAATTATTTAAAAAATTTTTAATTAATTGTATGTCCACAAAAAAACAAAATTTTAACAAAATAGTTAAATTTTTAACTAGAAATGATAAATTTTTAACATAGTAGTTAAATTTTCATCTAAAAAATAAAATTTTTCCACCCAAAATTGAAGATTTAGATTTTTAGTTGAAAAGTAAATTTTCAACCGAGAAACAACGACTTTTCAACAAAATGGTTAATTTTTCAGTCAAAAAGATAAATTTTGAACTAAAATGAAGATTCGTTTAACCAAAAAAATTTATTTTGAACAAAATTGGTAAATTTTTACAAAGTAGCTGAATTCTGAACCGCCAAAAAAATTTTTACACAAAAAGTAGAAATTCAACATAAATTTTTAAATTTTCAAAAAAATAACTTTATCAAAATTGTTTAGTTTTCGACACAATAGATTAACTTGTAACCAAAAAATATGAATTTTATACCAAGACAGAATAATTTTGAACTAAACAATTTAATTTTTAAATATAAATTATGCATTTTTTAACAAAAATTTAACAGTTGCACCTTTAATTTGAAGTATTAATTTTTCGCCAAAAAGGAATTTTTAACGAAATATTTGAATTTAAAAACAAATAGTGAAATTTTTAAAATATTTGTTAAGTATTCAAGAAAAATAATTATTTTTTAAACAGAAACATAGTTAATTTTTAGTTAAAAAACTTAATTTTCAATCGAAAAACAAATTTTCAAGAAAATAGTTTATTTTTCAACTAAAATAAAGAATCTTCAACCAGACAATGGATTTTTTAATAAAACAATGTAACGTTGAAATCAAGCAGTTGAATTTTCAACAAAAAGTTTAATTTTTAACTGAAAATGCAATTTTTTAATTTTTAAAACAAAAAAATCAATTTTTTATTAAAATAGTTAATTTTTCAACTGAGAAATTACTTTTTAACAATAATTTTAAATTTTCTAGAAAGTGAATTTAATTAATTTTGTTAAAATTTCTCCTCTTTCTTTGAAAATTAAAGTATTTTGTTAAAAATCTATTTTTTGTTGTTCAATAATGAAAAATTCAAGTTTTTATTGAGGATTGACTACAAAAAATTGTTTTGTTGGAAACAATGCAATTGTTTGATTTAATTAACTGCTAATGATCAAAGTTCAATTTTTTGTTTAAAAATACGACTATTTGATTTAAAAATATCATTTTAGTTTGACAATTTAACCATTTTTTCGAAAATTAATCTTTTTGTTTCGAAAATTTATAACTTTTGTTTTATATTTTATCCTTTCAGATTTAAAATTTATCTTTTATGCTAGAAAATCCATTTTTTTTTGTTTAAAATTAAATAAAATTTAAAATTTAAAGGTTAAGAAAATTTTTGAAACTTGAAAAATTAATTTTAAACTGTTAAAAATCGAAGAAAATTAAAAGTTGAATTTTCAGCTGTTTTAGATTAATATTTTTTTTAAAATTGAAAGAAATAAACAAAATTTTATATGAAAATTAAATTTCCAACACTTAAAAATTGAAACAATTTTAGGAAACCACGATATTCAGAGAGTTTTAAATTATAGTTCAGAGCTAAAATTTTTAAATTAGGGCATTTAATTAGCCCTCAAATAAGCCCTTCATTCTTGATTGAAAAAAATAATTAAATCCTGAAATAGTGCTGCCCACTTTACCCAACTCTGGTTGAAGAATAGAAGATTTATTTCAATTTAAAGTTTATTATTTTATTAATTTTTTTGATGGAAAAAAATTAAAACACCTCTAAAATTAAAATTTGAATTAAAATTGATTCAGGATGCCCAGCTGAATGCAGCCTCGCCCATTCTGAGATTAACAAGGGCTGGTGAAACAGCCTGGGGACCACTTCCTGGTGGTGACTGGACCATTTTTCATCCCAATCACAGCACGTACGAACCCCTGGCTTGGGCTCATCGAGACAGTCTCGACTATCCAACCGACAAAAGTCCACTAGCCACTGTCATACAGGTAGGATTTTCAAAAATTCAAATCATTCCTTTTAAAACTAAAATATTCGAAATAATATTTTTGTTTTTTAATTTTAAACCCCTTTTTAAAAATAAATAAATAAAAAATTATCTACACAGCTAGCGCGAACGGAACAAAAAATAGTGCTGACTTTAAAAGGCGTTGAATGACCCCTGATTCAACTTGTATGATCGCCTAGGAAAGTAGTACCAAAAATCTGAATTTTCTACCACACAATCTCTAAAGTCTTATCTTTTAATTAAGACAAAAAAAATGAAAAAATCTTCACGGGTTCCCGAGATATGACTAAAAATGTCCAACCATGTCTGCGTCATGCTTTAGTCGCATAAAGAATTAGAAAAAGTGTGGTAAAGTGATGAGAGGGGAAGGGAAGTAGGTGAAGGGTGGGGTAGTGAGGAGAGAAGAAGCAGGGAAAGAGAGAGGAAACAGGGAAAGTGATAAAAGGGAAGGTCAAGTAGGGAAACTGAAGAGATTGGAAGGAAAGAAAGTGATGGGGGGCGGAGAACGGAGAGGAAGTGAAAGAAGTGGAAGCAGGATGAGAGAGGTTAAATAGGGAAGTTGAAGCTGAAGAGGTAAAGTAGTGGAAACGAGAAGAGGGGAGTTTGTGAGGAAGAATGAGAAGAGTAGTATTGGAAGGGAGGGGTGGTGAGAGGATGTAAAGTAGAGAAAAGGATGGGCGGTAAGAGGTGACGTGTTGGGACGGGCATGGAGGAGAAGGTAGGGAAGGTGAGGGAACAAAGTAGGATTTGAAAGGTTAAATAGGGAAGGTGAAGGTTAAGAGATAAAGTAGTGGAAATGAGAAGAGGCAAGTTTGTGAGGGGGAGTGAGAGGAGTTGTATTGGAAGAGAGGAGTGGTAAGAATTAGTGAAAAGTGGAAAAGTGGAAGATGAGAAAAGGATGGGAGGTAAGAGGAGGTGAAGTGATGGGACGGTTATGAGGGAGAAGGTATGTGATGTAAGAGAAGTGGAAATAGCATGAGAGAGGTTCAATAGGGAAAGGGAAGGTGAAGAGGTAAAGTCGTGGAAACAAGTATTGGAAAAAAGTAGAGAAAATGAGGGTGTTGAGAGGATGGGAAGTAGTAGTGAGGGTGAAAAGATAAAGTAGAAGAAATGAGAGGAGGAAGAGTTTGTGAAGGGGAGTGAGGGAACAAATAGAGGGAAAATGACGGGAGAGAAAAGAAAGTTGGGGAAGTAAGTATGTTGAAAGTAAGTTAGAGTAACTTACCCCACGGGGAAGGGAGAGTAAGATAGGTGAGGAGAAGTAAAGGAAGGGTGGGGAAGTAGAGCAAATGAGGGGAGAGAAGGTGATAGGAAGTAGAAAAAAGAGGTAAGGTGATGAGTGGGGATTGAAAGTGGGCGAAGGGAGGGACAATAAGAGGAAGGGAGAGGAATCAGGTAAAGTGATAAAAGGGAAGGTCAAGTAGGGGAAGTGAGGAGAAATAGTAAAAGTGATGGGAGGGGAGAAGGTAAAGGAAGTAGGTAAAGCGAGAGATGTGGAGCGTACAAAGTGTTGAAAGTTAAAGAAAATTTAAATTTTGAAAATTACATGAATATAAAATTTTTCAAATATGTTTTTAATACAAAATTCACTTTTGTCTTGAATTTGTAACTTTTGAAAATTGGGAAAAAAATTGAAAATTAAATTTTTGACTGTTGAAAATAAAGAAATGTTACATTTAAACTGTCGAAAATTAAATTTCCAACAGTTGAAAATTCAATTCTAAATTTCCTTCAGTTTTCAACTCCTAACAATTTAACTGGTTAACTGTAAAGATATTTATTTATTAAATTCTGATCATAAACTGTAAAAATTAAATTGTTTAAACTTGTTTTTTATACAAAATTGACATTTTTCTTGAGTTGGCAACTGTTGAAAATTGAACAAAATTTAAAATGGAAAGTTCGACTGTTGAAAATTCAAGAAAATTAAAAAATGGTGAAACTTGTAAAATTAATTTTAAACTGCAAAATGAAATAAATTTAAACTTTTAAAAATTGTATTTGCAACATTTGAAAATCGAATTTTCTTCAATTTTTAATGATTTAAAATTAAGCTGTTGAATTGCAAAAATATTGATTTATTAAATTCTAATGAAAAATTGTGTAAACACACAATTTTTTTTAACTTAAATTTAATTTTCAAAAGATCAAAATTTAATTTTTAAATCAAGAAAATTTAAAAAAGTTAAAAGTTGAATATTTAATTTGCATCAGTACACATAACATTTTTTAAACTTGCTTTTAATCAACAATTTTTTTTAAATATCAAGTGTTGAAAATTAAACAAAATTTTAAAAAATGTAAATTTTAACTGTTCAAAATTGGTTAGACTTCAAAAATTAATTGTAAGCTGTTAAAAATTGAAGAAAATTTAATTCTTAACTTTAAAAAATTTAATATCTACTATTTAAAATTCAATTCCAAACCTTCAATTTTATACTCTTGAAAATTAAACTGTTGATCTATAAAAATATATATTTATTAAATGCTCTTGAAAAATTAGCAAACATAAAATTATCTAAACTTGTTTTTAATATCAAATTAATTTTTTTCTTGAATTTTTAACTGTATAAAATGGAAAAACTTTAAACTTTTAAATATGTAAATTGAAAAAAATTGACATTTAAACTTTCTACGGTTGAAGATTAAATTATTGAAATGCAAAAAATAAAGTAAAATTTAAAATGGAATTATCAACAGTTAAAAATTCAAGTCTTGAAAATCCAATTTTGAAGCGTTAAATTTTCTACAGGTGAAAACTCAACTGTTGATAATTCAAGAAAAAAATTAATTTGTTTTATCAAAAAAAAAAAAAAATACCAATTAAGTGATAATTGGTAGAAGCGATATTCGATTACGTTTTTTGGCCTCTTCGTGCATCAGTGTTTGATAAAAGCCAATTAAGAGTTGCACAACTAATTGATGGGATTGTCCAAAAATCCCATTATTCTTGGTGCGACATTGTTCGCTTGTTTGTTTTTGTCTACAGATTATTCACACCTCTGGAAGTTCATTATTTTTGGGAAAAAATAGATAAATTTCCCGGCACTTTGTTATTTATTCTTTTGTGAATTTGATTTTTTGCGATATTTTAAAATTTATTGCTTTAAAAGTGGAATATTTAAAAAGCTCTCTTTGTTTTTGAATTTATCTTCCGATTTTATAATATTCCAGTTTTATACTCCACAGTAATATACTCCACTTTAAGTCCATATCATTTTGAGTAATCCGCTTTTAATCCACTTTTAATCCAGCCTAATCTACTTTTAATCCACATAATTCTAAATAATTCACCTATAATATGAAGTAATCCAGACTAATCCACTTTTAATCCATGTAGTAATCCACTTTTAATCCGAAATAGCCTGACATAATCTACTTATCTATGTATAAAACGGATTAATTTACTTGTAATAAGGAGTAATCCAGCGTAATCCACTTTTAATCCATCTAATTCGAGGTAATCCACTTGAAATTCCGAAGACTCTACAGTAATAAACTTGTAATTCATCTCATTGTGAGTAATTAACTTGTGATATACAGTCATCCAGGGTAATCCACTTTTAAACCATACAATGCGAAGTAATCCACTTTTAATCCACACTAATCTAGCATAATATACTTTAATCTATATAATTCTAAATAATTCACCTATAATATGAAATAATCCAGGCTAATCCACTTTTAATCCATATAGTTTAAATAATTCACAGTAATCCACTTTTAATCCGAAATAACTCGACATAATCTACTTGTCCATATATAAAACAGAGTAATTTACTTGTAATCAGGAGCAATCCAGCGTAATCCACTTTTAATCCATATAATTCGAGGTCATCCACTTGAAATTCCGAAGAATCTACAGCAATAAACTTTTAAGCCATTTCATTATGAGTATTTAACTTGTGATATACAGTAATCCAGACTAATCCACTTTTAATCCAATTCACAGTTATCCACTTTTAATTTGAAATAGCCTGACATAATCTACTTATCCATATATAAAACGGAGTAATTTACTTGTCATAAGGAGTAATCCAGCGTAATCCACTTTTAATCCATATAATTCGAGGTCATCCACTTGAAATTCCGAAGACTCTATAGTAATAAACTTGTAATCCATCTCATTGTGAGTAATTTACTCTTAATATGGATTAATCCAGAGTAATCCACTTGAAGTATGTCCAAGATGGAGTAAGCCACTTTAAACATGTCTAATTCGGTAGTAATCCGCTTGAAATACACGGGAATCTAGCATGATCTACGTGTAATCCATTTAATTCTGAGCAGTTCACATGTAACATGGAGTAATCCAGTGTAATCCACTTTATATGTATATAATTCTGAGAAATCAATATGAAATCCGCGATAATCTATAATAATCGACGTTAATCCGTGAAAGTCTAAGTAATATACTTTTACTCTGAAGTAATCCATCGTAATCCACTTTCAAGCAAGTTACTTGTAATATGGACTAATCCAGAGCAATACACCTTAATCTAGCATAATCAAATTTGTATCCACGTTATTCGCATTAATCTACTTGTAATCGAGAGTAATCCACTTTTCGTTCATGTAATGCAGTGTAATCCACTTTAATTTTATATAATTCGGCGGAATTCACTTTTAATCCACGGTAATCTAGCATATTCTACTTGCAATCTGTATAATTCTGAGTATTTCGCCTGTAATGTGAAGTAATCCAGCGTAATCCACTTTTATTTCTGTAATCCTGAGTAATCCAAATTGAATTCAATTGGAGTAATCCACTTGGAATTCACTGCAATCCAGTCTAATCCACTTTTAATCTATATAATCCTAAGTAATTCGCCTTCAATATGGAGTAATCCAGCGTAATCCACTTTTAATTAATATCATTGGGAGTAATAAATTTGTAAATTGGCATAATCCAGTGTTATCTTTTTTAAATATTGTTTAATCTAGTGTAATCCACTTGTAATCCATATAATTCCTAATAATACACTTGTAATCTGGCGTCACTTAGCGCAATCCGCTTCTAATCAGAATGTTATCTAGAGTAATCTACGTGTAACCTTGAGTAATCCAGAGTAATCCACTTTTAATCCAAGCCATTTGGAGTAATCCACTCGTAATCTGGCGCAATGCAAACTAATCTACTTGAAATCTAGCATAATAGAAATAATCCACTTAAAATCTAGCGTAATCTGTCTAAATCCACTTAAAACCTAAAGTTATCCAAAGGAATTTACCTGAAATAATTTTCATTCAGAGTATCCCCTTGAAATCCAATGTAATCCAGTCCAGTTACAATATATTTAATTCAGAGCATCTTCAGAGTGATACAGAGTAATCCACTTTTAATCCATATAATGCAAAATAATGCACTTATTATCTGAAGTAATCCAGCATAATCACCATCAGTACAAGCTGGAGTAATCTAGGGTTATTCACTTTTAATTAAAGATAATTAGGAAAAAATTGGCTTTTAATCTGGATTCATGCAGAGTAATACATTTGTAATCTGGATTACTGCAGCATAATATACTTGTAATCTCGATTAAGGCAGAGTAATCCACTTGTAATCTGGATTAGAGCAGAGTAATCCACATGTAATTTGGAATAATGCAGAGTAATACACTTGTAAGGTAGATTAAAACAGAGTAATCCACTTTTAATTTGGATTAATGCAGTGTAATACTCTTTTAAGGTAGATTAAAACAGAGTAATCCACTTGTAATTTGGATTAATGCAGAGTAATCAACTTTTAATTTAAATTAATGCAGAGTAATCCACATGTAATCTGGATTAGAGCAGAGTAATACACTTGTAAGGTAGATTAAAACAGAGTACTCCACTTTTAATTTGGATTAATGCAGTGTAATACTCTTTTAAGGTAGATTAAAGCAGAGTAATCCACTTGTAATTTGGATTAATGCAGAGTAATCAACTTTTAATTTAAATTAATGCAGAGTAATCCACTTGTAATTTGGATTAATGCAGAGTAATCCACTATTAATATTGATTAATTCAGAGTAATACACTTGTAAGGTAGATTAAACCAGAGTAATCCTTTTTTAATTTGGATTAATGCACAGTAATCCACTTTTAATTTGGAATAATGCAAAGTAATAGACTTGTAAGGTAGATTAAAGCAGAGTAATCCACTTTTAATTCGGATTGATGCAGAGTAATCAAATTTTAAGTTAAATTAATGCAGAGTAATCCACTTGTAATTTGGATTAGAGCAGAGTAATCCACATGTGATCTGGATTAATTCAGAGTAATACACTTGTAAGGTAGATTAAAACAGAGTAATCCACTATTAATTTGGATTAATGCAGTGTAATACTCTTTTAAGGTAGATTAAAGCAGAGTAATCCACTTGTAATTTGGATTAATGCAGAGTAATCAACTTTTAATTTAAATTAATGCAGAGTAATCCACTTGTAGTCTGGATTAGAGCAGAGTAATCCACATGTGACCTGGATTAATTCAGAGTAATACACTTGTAAGGTAGATTAAAACAGAGTAATCCACTTTAAATTTTGATTAATGCAGTGTAATACTCTTTTTAATGTAGATTAAAGCAGAGTAATCCACTTTTAGTTTGGATTAATGCAGAGTAATCAACTTTTAATTTAAATTAATGCAGTATAATCCACTTGTAATCTGGATTAGAGCAGAGTAATCCACTTGTGATCTGGATTAATTCAGAGTAATACACTTGTAAGGTATATTAAAGCAGAGTAATCCACTTGTAATTTGGATTAATGCAGAGCAATCCACTTTTAATTTGGAATAATGCAAAGTAATAGACTTGTAAGGTAGATTAAAGCAGAGTAATCCACTTTTAATTCGGATTGATGCAGAGTAATCAACTTTTAATTTAAATTAATGCAGAGTAATCCACTTGTAATCTGGATTAGAGCAGAGTAATCCACATGTGACCTGGATTAATTCAGACTAATACACTTGTAAGGTAGATTAAAACAGAGTAATCCACTTTTAATTTGGATTAATTCAGAGTAATACACTTGTAAGGTAGATTAAAGCAGAGTAATCCTTTTTTAATTTGGATTAATGCAGAGCAATCCACTTTTAATTTGGATTAATGCAAAGTAAAAGACTTGTAATGTAGATTAAAGCAGAGTAATCCACTTTTAATTCGGATTGATGCAGAGTAATCAACTTTTAATTTGGAATAATGCAAAGTAATACACTTGTAATGTAGATCAAAGCAGAGTAATTCACTTGTAATTTGGAATAATGCAGAGTAATCCACTATTAATATTGATTAATTCAGAGTAATACACTTGTAAGGTAGATTAAACCAGAGTAATCCACTTGTAATTTGGATTAATGCAGAGTAATCCACTTTTAATTTGGAATAATGCAAAGTAATAGACTTGTAAGGTAGATCAAAGCAGAGTAATCCACTTGTAATTTGGATTAATGCAGAGCAATCCACTTTTAATGTGGAATAATGCAAAGTAGTAGACTTGTAAGGTAGATTAAAGCAGATTAATCCACTTTTAATTCGGATTGATGCAGAGTAATCAACTTTTAATTTAAATTAATGCAGAGTAATCCACTTGTAATCTGGATTAGAGCAGAGTAATCCACATGTGACCTGGATTAATTCAGACTAATACACTTGTAAGGTAGATTAAAACAGAGTAATCCTTTTGTAATTTGGATTAAAGCAGAGTAATCCACTTTTAATTTGGAATAATGCAAAGTAATAGACTCGTAAGGTAGATTAAAGCAGAGTAATCCACTTGTAATTCGGATTGATGCAGAGTAATCAACTTTTAATTTAAATTAATGCAGAGTAATCCACTTGTAATCTTAATTAATGAAGCATAATCAATTTGTAATCTAGATTAATGCAGAGTAATATACTTATAATTTGGATTAATTTATAGTAATACACTTGTAAGGTAGATTAAAACAGAGTAATCCACTTTTAATTCGGATTGATGCAGAGTAATCAACTTTTAAGTTAAATCAATTCAGAGTAATACACTTGTAAGGTAGATTAAAGCAGAGTAATCCTTTTTTAATTTGGATTAATGCAGAGTAATCCACTTGTAATTCGGATTGATGCAGATTAATCCACATGTGAACTGGAATTATTTAGAGTAATGCACTTTTAATTTGGATTAATGCAGAGCAATCCACTTTTAATTTGGATTAATGCAGAGCAATCCACTTGTGATCTGGATTAATTTGAGAGTAATACACTTGTAAGGTAGATTAAAGCAGAGAAATCAACTTTTAATTTGGATTAATGCAGAGTAATCCACTATTAATCTTGATTAATGCAGAGTAATCCACTTTTAATTTGGAATAATGCAGTGTAATGCTCTTGTAAGGTAGATTAAAGCAGAGTAATCTACTTGTAAGCTGGATTAAAGCAGAGTAATCCACTTGTAAATTGGATAAATGCAGCATAATATACTTGTAATCTGGATTAATAAAAATTATCGATTTTTATCCATATAATTCAAAAGCATTCAGCGTAATCCACTTTCAATATTTTTAAAGCAGAGAAATTCCCTTTTAATTCATTTAATTTGGAGTCAATCCACTTTTAATCCAATTATTTTTTAACTAGAAATTCCAGTACGCTACGCACAATTAAAAATTTGTCTTTGTTGGCAGAAAGTTGATTTTGGTTGAGAATTTAGATTTTGGTTGAAGATTTAGTTATGCAGTGAAAAATTAATCTACTTTCTATAAAATGTAACAATTTTGTGAAAAAGAACTACTTTTTGAAAAATTCATTTTTCTGTTTGAAGATTCTTTTTTTTTTTTAGTTAAAAATGGTTTAGTTAAAAATTTTTTTTTTTTTTTTTTGAAAATTAATAATTTTCGTTAAGGGGAAATTAAATTTTTCTTATTGTTGATTACAATTTGTCTTTTTTCGTTAAAATTTCGATCTTTTTATTTGTTTTCTTTCAACAAAATAGAAAAATTTGTAATCGATGAGATAAGTTTCAAACTAAAATGATGAGTCTTCTACCAAATTATTTTCTAACAAAGTAGTTAAATTTTAAACCAAATTGTAGAATTTAAATTGAAATAATTAAATTTGCTACCAAAAAGTTGTATCATCAACCAATTGTTTCCAAAAATTTTCACTTTAAAGAATTTTCAAAAAGAAGTTTTATTTTAAACCAAAAATTTGAGTTGTTAATCCAAAAATACGAATTTCCAACAAAACGTTTGAATTTTCAACTAAAAATAATGACTTTAACAAACTATTTGTAATTTTATAAAAATAATTATGTGTCAAACCAGATAATAAAAGTCTAAACCAAAAAAAAGTTGGACTTTCTCTTTTCTGAAAAAGCTTATTTCACTAGAAATTGGTAGATAAGCTTATTTCACCAGAAATTACTGAATAAGCTTATTTCACCTAAAATTACTGAATAAGCTAATTTCATCAAAAATTACTGACTAAGCTTATTTCACCAGAAATTAGTGAATAAGCTTCTTTCACCTGAAATTTGTTAATAAAAGCATATTTCACCAGGAATTGCTGAATAAGCTTGTTTCACCAGAAATTTCTGAATAAGCTTATTTCACCAGAAATTTTTGAATAAGCTTATTTCTCCAGAAATGGCTAAAATAGCTTATTTCACCAGAAATTTCGAAATAAGCTTATTTCACCAGAAATTTTTGAATAAGCTTATTTCTCCAGAAATGGCTAAAATAGCTTATTTCACCAGAAATTTCGAAATAAGCTTATTTCACCAGAAATTGTCGAATAAGCTTATTTCACCAGAAATTGCTGGATAAGTTTATTTCGCCAGAAATTGCTGGGAAAGTTAATTTCATCCGAAATAGCTGTATAAACTTATTTCGCCAGAAATTGCTGAATGAGCTGCGATGAATGGTCATGTTCATTGTCTTGGTGAAGGACCCAGTTGTGACTTTTCCAAAAATTAGAATTAAAATTTCCCAAGTAATATCTTTCAAAATTCCGAGGGCAATAATAAACTTATCGTCACACACAATTACAGTTTTCAACTGGTTCGTTATAAATTTATCATGATTGTTAAAAATTCGTCTTTTTGAATTGAAAATTCAATTTTTTTTGTAGAAACTTATTTTTTATTACGAAATTCATATTTTGATCTTAAAAATTAAACTGGAATATTTTTCAGATGAAAATTCAACTATTTTCTAACAAAAAATTAAAAATACAAATTCATTTGTTTAAAGAGAAATTTTATATTATTCGGCAAAAAAATCAACTATTTCCTAGAGAATTCATAATTTTGTTAAAAATGCATCCTTTTTTGTTAAAAATTCGTCTTTTGCTATTGAGAATTCAATTTTTTTCGACCAACTTATTTTCTTGTTTACAAATTCATATTTTGGTCGTGAAAAGTCAGTTGAAATCTTTTTCAGCGAAAAATTCAATTATTATTTTATTATTTATCTTTTTGACTTAAAAATTCATCTGTTGTAGTATAAATTTCTTTTTTTGATGAAAATGCCACTTTTTGGTTAAAAATTATTTTTTTTTTGCTTCATTATTTAACTTTTTGTTTAAATATTTGGTTGAATCAGTTTGTTAAGAAATAATGTTTTTGTTCAAGATTTATATTTTTAGTTTACAATTCATCTTTTTGGTTAAAAGTTTAACTATTATTCAACTGTTTCAGTGAATTCTATTGCTGCACGAAAATGTTTAAAATGACTCCAAGCCGTGATGAATGCTCGAGCGAAGTAATACCAACGAGCATTCATCCTCTTCTCTCTGAGCAGTTTGTTAGCTGGCCATTTTTCTAAAAGTGCGGCTTCCTCCTCGCAATTCTTATTTTGTCGGTAAAAGTGGCGCGAGTCTCGGAAGCTTTCTGAAAAACGAGTGCCGGTAGTAAGCCAGAGTTGTTGGGCGGAAGGAAGAAAGGAGGGAGGGAGGGAAGGAAGAAAAGGTGGAGGGGGGACGTTGGGCGTTTGGTGGTATAGCGTAGGACTACCTTGCTCGAATAAAACAAATGAGGAATTTCCGCGAGTGCGCTGCACTCAGCTGAAAATAGGGAAGACGAAACAGGATAGTGGAATCGGGATGCTGGAGCTAGAGAGTCGATGAAAACAATTTGTAGAGACCTCGCCCTCCACTCGGACATAGTAGCATTTACAATCGCGCTGGAATTTGCGATTGCAAGATTCCAGGGAGAACGAGGAGCGCCGATCCGTAAATGTAAGGTGCACCCGTGGGACGAGCAGGTTACTGCGGAAAAGCCCATGCGTCAGGAATATAAAAATATATATCCTCGTTCCGGGAATCTATAAGTTAGGAGGTCAACCCACCTGATAAGGTGAAGGCGAGGATAAAAAAAATATTTTTTTTATCGGTGAAGGCATTTTTTTTTAAGGGCGCCGAGGGAGAAACAACTCTGGTAATCGGCTGGCCGGATTATCCATAAGGTAATCCGGCGCAAGCTGGCTCTGTCCGGATACAGTTGTAATCTAGCTTAATCCGCTTAAAATTTAGAGTAATCCACTTGTAATCTGGAGTAATCGACTTACAATCCAAATTGTTCGGATTAATTCAAGTAATTGTAATCTAGCTTAAACCACTTTTAAGCTGGTGTAATCCACATTAACGAATTTTTAATATAAATAATTACGTCACTCATGTAATCCAAACATTCAACTCGAAATACAAATTGTTCAAACTTTAGGGGCTGTACTTAAATTACGGAACAGATTATGGGCCCATCCCTTCCCCATGTAACAAACCGTGACATGAAATTCACGGAGTTCAACAAATTCAATGAATTCATGGAATTTACGGATT
This sequence comes from Druon quercuslanigerum, assembly GCA_010014905.2. NCBI lineage: Eukaryota > Metazoa > Arthropoda > Insecta > Hymenoptera > Cynipidae > Druon > Druon quercuslanigerum. The sequence goes on from JAAAKG020038766.1 coordinate 65,508, forward strand.
TCGCAGAATTAGAGAAAATCAGGTGATTCACGAAATTTATGGAATTCACGGAATAAAAAAAAGTCAGGAATTTTAAGAAATTCACGGATTACAAAAAATTCAAGAAAATTCACAGAATTCATGTAATTCACGGAATTGAACTAATACGTGAAATTCAAGAAAATCGTAGAATTCACAAAATCCATGAAATTTAATGAATATATTAAATTCAATAAAATCAAGGCATTCAGGGAATGCATGTAATTCATGGACTCCCACGAATTCCTTGAAGTCCATAAATTTCGTCACTTCCCTAAATTCCAAGACTTTCTTGAATTCCGTAAATTCCTTGAATTCCTTCGATTCCATGAATAGCGCGAACTCCATGAATCCCGTGAATTCTACAAATTTCGCTAATTCCTTAATTTTTTAATTTCGTAAATTCCGTGAACCCCATGAATTCCGTGAATTCCATGATAGGATTCAGGTCATTGCATTCCATTTATTCCGTAAATTTCGCGAATTCCTTGAATTTCATAAATTCCAAGAATTTTTTGAATTCAGTAAATTCCTTATCTTCCTTCGATTCCATGAATTTCGCGAATTTCATGACTTCTGTGAATTCCACAAATTCCGCTAATGCCCTAAATTATTTAAATTTCGTGAATTCCGTGAATTCTATGAATCCCATGCATTCCGTGAATTCCTTTAGTTCATTGAATTCCATTTATTCCGTAAATTTCGCGAATTCCTTGAATTCTGTGATTTCTGAGAATTCTGTGACTTCTGTAAAATTTCATGAATTCCGAGAATTCTATAGACTTCGGGAATTCCTTGAATTCCATAAATTCTAAGAATTTCTAGAATTCCGTAAATTCTTTAAATTCCTTCGATTCCATAAATTTCGCGAATTACATTATTTCTTTGAATTCCACAAATTCCGCTAATTCCTTAAATTCTTTGAATTTCGTGAATTCTGGAAATTCCATGAATCCCATGCATTCCGTGAATTCCTTTAGGCCATTGAATTCCATTTATTCCGTAAATTCCGTGAATTCCACAAATTCCGCTTATTCCTTAAATTCTTTGAATTTCGTGAATTCCATGAATTCTGAGAATCACGTGACTTCTGTAAAATTTCATGAATTCGTGATTACCTTGAATTCGAATAATTCCGTGACTTCCCTAAATTCCAAGAATTTCTTGAATTCCGTAAATTCCTTGAATTCTGTGAATTCCACAAATTCTGCTAATTCCTTAAATTCTTTGAATTTTGTGGATTCCGTGAATTCTATAAATTCGATGAATCCCATACATTCCGTAAAATCCTGTAAGTCACTGAATTCTATTTATTCCATCAATTCCGTGAGATTCTTGAATTCCATGAATTCTTCGAATTCCGTCACTTCTGTAAAATTTCATGAATTCCGCAAATTCTATAGACTTCGTGAATTCCTTGAAATCCATAAATTACGTGACTTCTCTAAATTCCAAGAATTTCATGAATTTTATTAATTTTGCGAATTCCGGGAATTCCTTAAATTTTCTTAATTCTGTGACTGTATTATAGAAGTCTTTTAGAAGTTTTGTAGAATTCCAAACATTTAAAAGCCAAAATTCAAAAGACAAATTTTGTCTACGAAAATTAAATTTTTAAACAAAAAATATGACTTCAGAAAAAAAACTAATTATCCACGAAACTGCTGCGTTTTTACCCGACAAACGTTAAATTAATTTTTTTGTCAAGTTCGCCCCCCTTAGTTGAAAATTTATGTATTTTGTTACAATATCGCTGTTTTTTGTGTTTTTTTTTATATATTTAAATATTTGCTAAAAAATGTATCCTTTTAGCTGAAAACTTAAGTAATTGGTTAAAAGATCAGCTATTTTATTGCTATTTATGTTTGAAAATTAAGTTGTTTATCTGAAAATTCAACTGCTCTCTTTTTTAACGGTATATTTATCATTTTTAGTTGAAAATTTAACTACTTGGTTGAAACTAATTCTTCTGTCTCTTTTCTGTTAAAAATTCTTGATAGTAATTAGAAATTTAACAATTTTCTTAAAATTTTGTTGTTAAAAATTACTTTTTTTAATTAAAAATTTAACTCCTCCATTTTTAGTTTAAAAATTATATTTTTAGTTGACAATTCAACTATTTGGTTAAAAGTTAAACTGCTTCGTTGTCATATAAAATTAACTGTAGGCAGCATATAGTTGACGCAATATATGTTTGAAGAAAATTTCTAGTCTAGTGGACGATCGAGGCAATACACAGGGGAAGGATTATATAGTGGAGGAGTGATAAATTATTTGGGCAATAGTGAGTCGAAGTAATAGTGAGTCTAGGCAAAATATAGTTGAGGCAATATTGATTTAAATCAATAGATGAGCGATTTAATAGTGAGTAAAGACAATAATTATACAAGTCAGCAGATAGTCGAGGAAATAGTTTATCGAGGCAATACGTTGTTGATGCAACAGACAGTGAAAGCTATAAATAATAATCGAGGCAATATAGGAGGAACTTGTAGGCAGTGAAGGCAAATAAGTAGTTGGGGCAATAGTGAGTTGAGGCAATATTTTGTTAAGGCAATAGTGAGTTGAGACAATAAATTATTGTTCACAGAGGAGAGTAATAGATAGTGAAGACCATAGATTGTTTGGGCAATATATATTTGTTGGGCAATATATGGTGTGGGCAATAGTTAGTCTAACTAGTAATGAGTTAATGAAATAGATAGTTGTAGCCATAATTATTCAAGTCAACAGATAGTCGAGGAAATAGTTTCTCGAGGCAATAGGTTGTTGAGGCAAAAGACACTGAAAGTTATAAATAATCGAGGCAATATAGGAGGAAATTGTAGGTAGTTAGGGCAATAATGAGTAGAGGCAATAGATAGTTAAGGTAATAGTGAATTGAGACAATAAATTATTGTTGATAGAGGAGGCAGTAGATTGTGAAGACTATAGATTGCTTGGGCAATATCTTGTTTGTGCAATAGTTAGTCTAAGTATTAATGAGTCCATGAAATTGATAGTTGTAGCAATAATAATTCAAGTCAACAGATAGTCAAGGAAATAATTTATAGAGTCAATAGGTTGTTGAGGCTAAAGACAGTGAAAGTTATAAATAATCGAGGCAATATAGGAGGAAGTTATAAGTAGTGGAGGCAAATAATTTGTTGGGGCAATAATGAGTTGAGGAAATAGATAGTTAAGGTAATAGTGAGTTGAGAAAGTAAATAGTGAAGTAGTGGCAAAAGGCAGGCAAAATACAGTGAAAGTTATAAATAACCGAGGCAATATAGGAGAAAGTTTTAGGTAGTGGAGGCAAATAAGTTGTGGGGGCAATAATAAGTTGAGGCAATAGATAGTTAATGTAATAGTGAGTTGAGACAATAAATTATTGTTGACAGAGGAGGTAATAGATAGTGAAGACCATAGATGGTTTAGGCAATATATATTTGTTGCGCAATATATTGTTTCGGCAATAGTTAGTCTAAGTATTAATGAGTCCAGGAAATTGATAGTTGTAGCAATAATAATTCAAGTCAACAGATAGTCAAGGAAATAGTTTATAGAGTCAATAGGTTGTT
>JAAAKG020038767.1:0-43696 GCA_010014905.2 Druon quercuslanigerum
ATATGAAAATCCAACTCTAACCAAAAATGTCTTCGACATGTTGGACTGTAACCATCTTAAGCCTGTGACAACATTTTTATAATAATAATAATGATAGTTGTGCTGGGTTGTTGTAGGGGTGCAAAACAATTATTGTCGTACAAACTTTCTACTCAGGTCTATATTTTTGACGACATAGGTACTAGTTTCTTTTTCATCGGAATAATTTTTGAGATCAAAAAATTTTTCGAAATGCAAATTTCGAAAATCTGAATGTTGTGCTTGCTTATGTTATGCACCCCATTTCGAAATTCGCAATTAGACATTTTTTAATTTTAAAAATTATTCTGATGAAAAATAAACTAGTATTTCATTAATAAATATGGTCGTAAGTGAAACGAATGTTAGACAATAATTGTTTTGGACGTATAGCGTAGCCCAGCAAAACCTTTAGATTTCCGAAATTCATATTTTGAAAGATTTTGGGTTCAAAAAATCTAGCACTATCTAGCACAATTCAGTACAAGTTTTTTTTTCTCGAAAAAACAAAATGGAGTTTCTGGCCCGGAAGTTTTTTTTAAATTTTGACGCCAATTTTGATTTTGCTTGGATAAAAATTGCGGCCTGATGGACTAGAAGCATAGCCCAATTCAGTACAACTGTTCTTTTTTGAAAATGCGAAAAGGCGTTTCTGGCCCTGAAAAAGTGATTTTTGAATTCTGACAAAAATTTTGACTTTCTTTTTAAATCGTTTTGGTAAAATTATGCACAAACCTAGCACAATTAGGCACAACTTTGTTTTTTTCAAACAAAATGGCGTTGCAACTTCTTGGACCTCTGGGTCCTCTTCTATCGCACCGGCTAGTTTACACGGACCTTCCTGTCCCACATCTTCATTCGGACCAATATTACGTGCTTTAAAACTCGGCAACCGGAATTCAAAACAGATTTTCGCAGACATATCTGCCAAGTCAATAGTTATGATGGGGAAAAAATTGACAACCCAACGCTTACATATTCTATAAGCGAGTGAGAAAACAATATGCAACATTGTATTACATGATGAGAGAATCGAACAAGTTGATAAATTCGTATACCTTGGTAGTTTATTTACTAGGGACGGGAAGATAGATGAGGAGTTAGCTAGAAGCATAAAATGAACGTAAGAAAGTTACTGGTAGAGCAGTATCAGAAGTAAAAATATATCAAATAAGTCTAAAATGGCCATACATAATTCTATATTTGTACCAACTGTTCTATACGGCAGCGAGACATGGGCCTATCAAGAAAAAGATAAGAGTGAAATTAATGCGGTTGACATGAGATTCTTGCGCATAATATACGGGAAAACTCTGCGGGAAAGAAATCGGTTAAGATGGTTCGAGCATGTTCAAAGAATGCCAAATAAACGACGAACGAAACAAGTATATCAAGGTAAAGTAAATGGCAGCGTACCCAGAGGCAGACCGCGGAAAGAATGGTTAGAGTGTGTGAATGAGACCCTAGCTCGAAGGGTCATAAGAAGCCATAGAAACACGAGAGCCTGCATGAAAAAATGCATGAACGTTAAAGAAGCTAGAGAAGTATACCAGGACAGAAAAGTATGGCGGAAAATAGTTAATAAGAAGAGTCTCAGTAGAATAAATGACGCCTGAAAAAAAAGATCTTGGATACTAGTGAACCCAAGTAGGGAACCTCACATGACGGCTTTGTGAGGATCTTCACTTCGGGTGATTGCTAGAGAGATTGATCAGCAACCTGAGTCGGAGCAGTGTTGCGGAATGAACGTGTTATTTAAATAAATAACACGAGAATTCTAGAGCAATCTTCTCTCTCCCCGAAAGGGAAACGGCTTAATGGTGTAATAATAATAATAATAATTCATACAGTCGATTAGTATATAGTTTGTTTAGTAAACGAACGATTTCAATTTTTTTTTAAACCATTTTTGAATTTTTAATTAATAATAGCCTTGATTGAAATTTTTTAGGCAACCTACTCGCGATATATTTTTTAAGACATTAACTTTGATATAAAAATACTTTTCATCGCGTAAACGAATGGGTAAAGTTCGTTTTATATTCGGATCTTAGACTATTATAGATTTCACTTATTTTACAATATTTTTTTGTTATTTAAATGAATAATAAGCAAATTTTATAATGAATGAAATGTAGTAATCAGGTTCTTCGATAAATTATCCTTTTAAAATTGATTTTGTCGTACAGTGTAAAAACGGCGTACGATTTCAGGTCTGTTTCAGGTTTGTATTTTTGTATGTGCCGGGACGTATCCCTAGATTAGGTTTTTTTTGTACCGGCGCGGTAAGAATGAGAACCGTGAAGTAATTTTGATGATATGCATCTATACATTTCATTTAATTAATTTATTCTGGTGTGAATCTTCCTATTTTTTAAGTAGGTAACATTGGGATTAAATTTCTTTGAATTTTCATAAAGATAATTTTTCCCAGATTTTTGGTACAACCCTTTGACCAATTATCCTTCTTAAAATCTCTGAATATTGTCGAATTTTTATTTTCAAATGAATGGTTTTTGATAGCTTTTTATCCACACCACAGTGCTAATTTTTCCAAATGTGTTGTTTAATTTTGTGTGCAATATAATTAATGTGATCATGAAGCTCAAAGTTTCATAAATGGAAACAGACTTTAAAGTTTAAAGCTTGTGCAATAATTTTTATTCCACTAGTGTCTCTTTTTGCTTTCCAGCGTGATCCTTTTTACAAGGATTTAATTCTCAACATTTCTACTTTTTGATGTTCCACTTTTAATTATTTTTCTGTAGGAATTAAATTAAACGGAAAATTGTAAATAAACTTTATGGTGTATTTTTGATTTTGTAATTGTATCAACTAATAGAATTTGAATAACACACTTTTCTGAATGTTCTCAGTATCTGCAAAAATCTTAGACGGTATCTTCAGGAAAATCTTGGAGAACAAAAAGGAATGTGCTAAAGCCGGAAACACTTTCATCAGGATGAAGCAAAATTTCATCAATTTAATGGAATTTAAGGATTTACTACTGTGTCAAAGAAAGAATGATCCGATAATTATAATTGATTTGTTCTAAATATAAAAATTTGTAGTCTTAAGTCTAATTTTTTGTATTCACATTTTTTAGAAAAACAATTTTCATTACCAACGTAAAAGCTACGAATATTAAAATTTAGATAATTTACACGCAAATATTTAATTAGGACAGAAAAAAGTGATAATTCATTAACTTGAAAACGTCGGTAGAAAATTAAAACTCAGCGTTAGATATAAAATATCTTGGCGATTTGAAAGACTCAGTATAATTTTAAACTTGTGTTAAAAATAATGACAATTTTAAATAATTAAAAATAATTAACTACCTGTTACGATTGGAAGCTGCGACATCCTTTGCGTTGAAGGCTTAATATGAGGAATAGGCATCGTTAAAAGTACCCCTGCACTCGTCCCAATCCATAATAATTCGTTACAAGCCAAAAGAGCAGTAACCCTAAGGCAAGCCGCCTTATGTTGTCGGATTATGTCATCGCAACCTGCAACAAGATTAATGTTTTCGTTAAAATAAATCTCAAAGTAATTATGTCGATTAGAATCAAATGCAATTTTTAATTAGGTCGACGAAGACTAGTAAACTTTTCTAAATAATCTGACAACTAGATTTAAAGAAACGTTTGAATATACTTAAAGGTTTAGACGTTACAATAAACCATTTTTAAATGTTAGTAATGGTTATTTTTATATACAATTAAAATAATATTTCAAGAGAAATTGAAGTTGGAGAAAATATTGTGTTCATTTAAACGTTTGCAACTTTTCAAGGGGAACCTACACCCTTCAAAATTTTTTATTGGATTCATGCTGCTCCCAGTAATAGGTCATTACCAAACTTTTAATATGCTAAAATAATATAGTGTTCTTTTCAACCATTAGCCAGAAAAAAATCTAAAAGAATCCACGCACGTTACATGGATCTCAATGACAGAGTGTTTCATCTCCCGATTCAGACGGTACCGCCCCGAGTTTGTAACCGGAAAATCCGGGTTCGACTCCTACTATTGGCCTTTTTTGCTAATTTAAAAAAAAATTCAATTGACTATTAAATTTATTTAAATTAAGCCACACTATTCACTTTCAACAATCTGATTTTCCTTCATTCAATTGATATGAGATAAAGAGTGAGTTTCTTAAAGAAGAGATTTCAGAAGAAATCAGAATTTTTCAAGGATTTCACAGGATTGGCTAATCCTTCGCTTAGGAATTTTGACTGGATTTATATAAAGTAAGTAGTCAATTGTAACACAAAAAATTTGGATGAAAAAAGGCAAAAAATGCCGGCAGCAGGAATTGAGTTCTGACTTTCCGCCTACAATCTCGGAGCGCTACCGCTTGATCTAACCGGGAGTTAAAAGATACTCGCATTGCTGTCAATGTAAATTGCGTTGGTTTTTTAAAAACCATTTTTCTCGAGAAAGGCTAAAAAGTGCATCTTCTTAACTTGGCATATTACAAAATTGACAATAACTCATTACTGGAAGTAGTATGAACTAATCTGTTTCCTAGAAACCAATTATAACCATAAATTAAAGATTGAATTAGTTTTAACGATTTTTCTTAGATTTAAAACTTACTGGCAAGCATTTTCGTAACTGCTGGGGCAATATTGATATCAGATAAACACTCGTAACTGCTTGCATGATATAATTTAAGTACTGCACTATTGTGTAATGAGATCCAAACCCCAAGACCCCCGGAACTCGCCAAACAGGATATCGATCGACTAGCATCGTTACTAACTGTAAAGGTGTGTTCGATATCCAAAGAGTAGATGTTTAAGACTTTTATGGTGTTGTGACAACCACACCATAATTTTCCAGATACTGGAAGCATTTTGGTAACAGGGGAGGCGACTGTGCTGACGGAAACGGTAATTGGATCTGCGGTATTCCACGTTCCCGCTGAAAAAATTGAATAATTTAATTCGATAATTTATAAGTTGATTTCAATGTTCTTTAAAATTTTTGATTACATTATTGTGCTTACTTTGGTCTCTTGTGTATACTGTAACATCACCGTTTGCTAACGAAACGAAGACTTTGTTATCCAGATATCTGAAAAATGAAAATATTTGTTTTTAGTTTGTCATGATCTTTTATTAATTTTTTATTATTGGCCGAAGTGATATAAATTTTAGGTAAACATAGGTGAATTTTATTTGAGAAATGAGGATCTCGTAAATTTTTAACCACCTTTTTGTTTGCAAAAAATTGACTTTTTTCCATGCATATTTTTATGAGAATAATATAAGAATAATTTCTAAATATTCTTAGAAATATTTTACTTTTTTCTAACATTTCATTTTTTTACAATATTTTTACATCAAAATTTAACTTTTTTAAAATTAGAACGAATTTTCTCATCATCCCGAAATTCAGGAGAGTTTCAGAAAATGATAATGATTAAAGTTAAAAGAGCAGAATTTTATTTCAATACAACTGTAGATCAGGAAATGCCTGGTAATCATAGAAAAATCGAAGTTTTTTTTCTCAGGAGAAGTTAGAGAAAAGTCAGGGATTTTTTAAAAACACTTTTTAAAGTCAGGGAATTTTTATGAAGGAAAGAACAGTTATCAAAATTTTGTTTGTTATTGTTTGAATAAAATCGAATTCTGGAGCTTAAATATAATTAATCAGGGAAAAATCAGAGAAAATTTTGTCTTTCTCCAAGAAAGTTACTATTTGGAAGTCAAAGAAACTCTGGCATAAATTAAGAAATAGACTCTAAAGAAGCTGTAGCCATTTATAGACCACGTTAGGAAAATTCGGATTTTCACTTTACCACGAATTTTCAAATTTCGTAAAAAAAATTCTTGTTGCTCCTAGGACTTTGGAAATTATATTTTCTTCTTGAAAGTAACTAGCTAAAAGCTACAGTAACTCTGCTTTAAATAAATTAATGTCAATGAAGCTGTGGCCGTTTTAAGAGCGACCATAAGAAAATTTGAATTAGGACGTCGGAAACTTGGTTTTCTCAACAAAATTACTAATCTGTTCTAAATAACCAAATAAATTTAAAAGAATCTGTAAGCAATTATACGAGGACATGATTGGAAATTCTGCATTTTCACATCATCAAAAACGTTGTCATTTTCTTTAAAAAAAATTCACTGTTGCTTCTCGGAAGCCGGAAATGTTGTTTTCTTTTAAAAAGTAACTATCTCGAAGCCAAAGAAAATTTGGTTCTAAATGAAAAAATAAATTCAAAAGAAGCTGTAGCCGTGTATAAGTCACCATTAAAAAATCAGATTTTCGCCTGACGATGGAATTTGTAATTTTTTAACAACAAAAATCCCTGTTGGACCAATCTAGGAAATATTGTTTTCTGCTGTAGAAGAAAGAAAGTAAGAAAATCCTTCGGCAATCAACAAATAGGTGGGGGGGGAGTTAATCTAACAATGCTCATCATTTCATGACAATTCACAAAATTTCAGTTCTGAAATTGTCAGATGTTTTTTTAGTTTAAACAGCAAATAATAAAAAACAAAGTAAATACTTTTTTTTTATCCTCAAATTTAATAAATAATAGTTTAAGAGTTAAAATCTATTCTCTATTTTTATATACAATCTTAAGAGGAAATGCAAATGCATCAGTTTTCGAAAAATATATTTTTTTACACAAAATTTATTATCTTTTGTTTCTACTTTCTGGAACAAGTAGTCCAAGCAAAAAACTATATGCCTGTAGAACTGTAAAATGTGTTATATCTACACTGCTCATAATGAGGTCATTCAGTTTTAAAATAGCGCGAGATACATGCAATAGATACTTTCTAGCATCAATCCAATGTTTTAGAAAAGTTTAAAGCTACGGATTTTTTTAATTATGTGAAATAAGGGAATCAGTTTTCAGGAATTTCATGAATGTGTCTGATTTTTTTTAATAAGTTTTGAAACCAATTTTTTTGTCAATGATTTCTTTTATTCTACTTTCTTTCTTTTTATCACATGTTATATCTTTTTATTAAAAATAAATTGTGTCGTTGAATTTCAGTTAGCAAAAAATGAAAAAATCGTGTCCTGATCCAAAACCTTACTATATCGAAAATTTCCCAGATTTCGATTAAAAAAACTAAACATTTTTTTAGCGATAATTATTGATACTAATATTTGTAGGGGATTATTTACTCTGGCTGTAAATTCATTTGAACAGTTTAAAAGTGTTTTTTATTCTACAGCTATTATCGGATATCACGTTTCAAATTTCCAATTAACAATATTCCTTTAAATTCAATTACCAACTGATTTATTATTTGAGAGTATCAATTTTTCAAACTATTAATTTGAAAACAAAATAATAAGAAATTACATATAAATACTAGTTAGGGTTCCCGCAGTAAAAATGTTAACTATTTCTTTATTGATTTTTTTCTGAAAGGAGATCTTTTTTCAGAAGAAACTTTATTTTAAACATTTTTTATTCATAGCCTTTTTTTATTCCTGGTGACAAAATTTATTTAGCGCACATAAAAGTCACAAGGTATTTTCCTCATGATAGTCCAAATACAACGAAAAATTGGCAAAAAATATAAGTTTAACTTTTTTTTTGAAAAATCAAGAGAATATTCTCATTCATGAATACATTAAAAATATTTGTACCGATAGAGAGAGAAAAATCTTGAATTTTAAAATAAAACAAAAATATACATTTTTATAGTTAAAAGATTCTCATAGTGCTTTGGATTTTATTTTTAGCTACAGTGAAATCGATAATCAAAGTTTATTGGAACTGATTAAAATGCAGAATTTTACCAAAATCGAAATTACGTAACTAGCTGACAAACTTTTTAAGTAAGTTATGCTTAAAAGTACATTTTAAAGTAGTATACGAATCTATAAACTATAAAAAATGTGTATTTTTGGTATATTTTGAAATTCAAGACTTTTTCCTGTCACCCAGTATACATATTTTTAATTTATTCATTAAAAAGAATATTCTCTTCATATTCTGGAAGACATCCTGTATATATTATTCCAGGAAACACATTGCTTACGAGTTATTTCAGACCGTCGATAGTAATAAAATTACTAATTTTTGTATTCTAAGACCGATAATTATTTCCAATTTTTTCTGTATTACATTGGTCAGAACCGAAGGCTTTCGTGCGTACGAAGTAAAGCTGAACGTGTCTGTTTATTGACCGGGGGAAAACCTGCAGAAAAACTCTTGGCAGGGGAAAAAAACTCGGACATGCAGCCTCTGACAGGGGCGCACGTCCGAATGTTCCGTGATGATTGCGGAACTCGTCCTTCGATACCCTCAGCGCTACAGATCGTTCCGCAAACATCGCGCTCGATAAAAACCCTACTTCCATCCCTAGATGCATAATATACATTTTTTTGGTTTGATCAATTTTTTTTTAATTGGAATTTTTTGTTCTTCCTTTGTATTTTGTCAAAATCGAAAACTAATAATATGTATATGAAAACCTGAAAAGGCAGAGAGGAAACTTTGCCAATTTTTTAAAATAAAATAAAATGTATGGCAGTATTTTGTCACTCAAAAGAAGACCTTTAGGGCGGTTTTGTAAAAATATGAGAGGAAACTGAAAAATGCTTACATTATACACTGGACACTACTGCCGTGTTGAATTTTGACCTTATTTTTCTTAATCCTGATGTTGTCGCTACAATTGTAGACATGGATGCAACCATCTTCAGTTCCCAACCACATGGTCGGCTGATTAATGTCTTCTTCGATGGTCGGACCATCAATACTAGACACGTCACCTCCCAAAGAGGTGCTGGCTGCGTCCGCGCATGGAATGTCGTCAGAATCCGAATCATCGGAGCTCGAACTACTGGAAAAAGATCACATCAACGCTTTAGTCGTTCGTCTTTAAGGATTCATCGTTCAATGACCTGTTCGAACATCTCAGCATATTATGTAGTCTCTTGAGTAAAGAATAGAGCAGAGATTGGAGAGGAAGTTTCCTCACTTTTCCTTACATTTCTTAACCACCAGTAAAACAGTTTCAGATTAGAATTTCAAGAAACAACTTAATTAGTAATATAATTACAATAAAAGAGCAAAAGACTTCATTTGGCCAATTTTCATAAAATAACGTCCGTGTTTCTGGTTATCGAAACTTGTTCAGGTTGATAGGTCAGAGTAATTCTGGAAAGTTAGGGAAATGCAAGCGATTTTGAAAACAATCTTGCAGAAGTCAGGGTGGCACTTTAAACAATTGTGAAGGATAATAAATTTGAAATTTTAAAATAAAATTTTGAATTGTTTTATTTCGCTTATAAAAGATTCTACGTTAAAAAAGTTACAAGATTAAAATTCTGGGTTTTGAATTTTAGTAGTCAGGGAAAATGAAAAGTTGGTCAGGGAAAAATTAGGGAATTAAAAAAAATTTTGCGTGGAAGCCCTGATATAATATTCTTGTAAATACATTGATTTACCTTGCATTCATATATATTTTTTTGTTTCGCAGCTGCTTCCTCCTTAAGATATTTTTTAGTTGAAATTTTATTACTTGATTGAAAATTCAAGAATCTCGTTAAAAAGTCGAACTTTTGGTTGCAAATTCGAATTTTTCGTTGAATTTAACTGTTTCCTATTTAAGATTGAAATATTTTTTGGTTTAAATATCTATCATCATTTTAGTATAAAATACTTGTTAGGCTCAAAATTCTTTTTCCCCCTTGAAAAGTAATTTTTTTAATTAAAAATTGAACTAATTCAGTGGAAGGTTAATCATTCTAATTGAAAATTCATATCTGTGGTTGAAAATATAACTATTTTGTTGAAAATTACTTCCTTGTTTTGTTTGAAAATAATTTTTGAAACTGAAACTTTAACGTTTCCATTTTGGGTTGAAAATTGATCTTTTTCGTTAAAAATTCATTTTATTCGGTTAGAAAGTTGAACCATTTTGATGAACTTTCTTTTTTCTTGACTGAAACATCTTTACTTGTTGGAAATTCGCCTTTTAAGTTCGAAAATTCAACTTCTGATTTGAAAATGAAACTAGTTTTTTGAAATTTCGTCTTTTTGGTAGATAATTAATAAAGGCGAGTTGAAAGTTCAACTTTTTTGTATGAAACTCGTCTCTTTTATTGCAATTGAATTTTCAGTACGCACTCGCGGTTCGCGGCTGTTGTACGTTTAATGCGTGTATCTCGACTGCATTGTTTCAAATACTTAAAATTTAAAACTTAAACAACTTCATTTATTTGTTTAGTAGCACATTCATAATTTGAGTTAAAAGTTCATTTTCCTGTTAAAAATTTAACTGTTTCTGGTTAAGATTTTTTTTATTTTTGAAATTTCTACTATTTAGTTGAAAACTTATATCTATTGGTAGAAAACTTCAGAATTTGGTTAAAATGTTCACTATTTTGTTCAAATACATATTTCAAATACATATTTGAATTTTTACAATTTAATTCATGAGCGTGTAACCGAATCGTCCAAATTTTCTTTCTCTACTTTTTAACGGATCACTAAGTTTCGGCACTCGCAGTGTTTGAACTTTATAAAATTTTGTTGGGGTCTGTCTGTTTGTTAAAAAATGTATATAGTTTTCAACATTTTGAAAGTTTCCAAGAAGAGAAAAAACTATTCTTTTACAGATTAAGAAATTTTCATCAAAAATTTGACTAGGTTTCAAATATATTACGAATCTCAATGAAATTTTTTGATTAGACAACAATTTAAAAAGTTCGATCATTTTCAAAATTATGCCATTTTTATTTTTAACAGAAATCTCAATTTTGTGTAAATCGTTTTATTTTTTTTAAGAGATCCCTCTGTATAGCCTACTTGTCGAGCACGAAGCGTAAGTGACACAATGGGAATGTAATCGTTAAAGCCGCAGGTGCTTGAGAACAGTCTTTAAAAACAAATTAAAAAACCATTTCAGTTTTAATTTATGACCGTAGTCCATCAAGGGTTTAAATCATAGTTTTCGATTTAAGTGACAAAATTTATGATATGTATTTGAAACAATGCAGTCGAGATACACGCATTAAACGTACAACAGCCGCGAACCGCGAGTGCGTACTGAAAATTCAACTGTCTTCTAAAAATTCTGCTATTTGGGGTTTGGTGCCCCGGGAAGAAACTCTTATAGTTTTGCTCAGATATTCGTCCGGCCGGCGAACTTTTTCCAAGGATAAGAAGAAGCGAAGGGAAATTAGGGGAATGGAAGGAGGGAAAATGATGGGGAATGTGCGGCAGGCTATGTATACGAAATTAGGAATGGGGAAGTAGGAAAAATTAGGGAGGAGGAATTAGATGAACTAGTGGAAATGAGTGGGAAGTACGAAGGAATCAGGGAGGAAAATTAGGCGAAATGAGGAATGAGGAAGTAGGTGAAATTATGGAAAACGAGAAGTCTTAGAGAGGGGAAATGAGTCAAGGTAAGGGGCGGGGGAGTAAGCAAAGTGGGAGGCAATCAGAGTAGGGGATGTAGGCGAAATGAGGAGTGGGATTGGGAGAAGAAGAGTGTTAGCTGGGGAAGCTAAGTGAGGGGGAAGAAGAGGAGGAAGAAGTTGTGGAGGGGGGCAAAGGTGAAGTGAGGTAAGGAAAAGTATTGGAGGAGGAGGTTTGAATTATATAATTAATGTCTTGCGAGGTTACGAAGAAATTCTTTGTAGAAGCGCGGCGTCTGCTTTGAC
This sequence comes from Druon quercuslanigerum, assembly GCA_010014905.2. Lineage (NCBI taxonomy): Eukaryota > Metazoa > Arthropoda > Insecta > Hymenoptera > Cynipidae > Druon > Druon quercuslanigerum. The sequence goes on from JAAAKG020038767.1 coordinate 11,679, forward strand.
TATTTTTTTGTTTGCAAACTCGACTATTTGGTTAAAAGTTCATTAGTGTAGGTTCAAAATTCAACAATTAGGTTAAATATTCAATTCATTTGATTAAAATTATTTTTTTATGGTAGAAAAGTAGTCTTTCTTGACTGAAATTAATAAACTTCAAATTGTTTTATTGTGTTCATAAAAGATTTGATGTTAAAAATGTTATCAAATTTAAATTTTGGTATTTGAATATTAATGGGAAGGGGAAAACGAGGGAATTTTGACAATTATGTTTTGTGGCCACCCTGCTTGTGTGAATAAATATGAAGTGCCTTTTCGAAATCCTCATATTTGACTTACCTGTCTAGTTGAATATTGCCACTACTTGTATCCGTATCCTGAATCGAAATACTAATACCGCTTTTATTATTAACAAAGGTACTATTGATCGGTAAGCAGGAGTTCGAGCTGGAACATAAATATCTGGTTGATAGAGCGATGACTTAAAAATTTAAATACATTATTTTCAATTTATGAAAGACCGAGAGCAAAATAAAGCTTCTTACCCATCAGCAGCAGCAGGTATGCCTGCAACGCAAAGAATCCTAGCATTGCAAACCCCGTTGCAAGACGTGACCTGAGGAGGTTCTGGACTGAGACTCAAGACACAAACTTGACCCACGTATCCATCACTATTACAGACCCACACATCCCTTATTCCTTGCTCATTCGGCAAGGTGGGTGCAGCACAAGTAAATTGAAGGCCAGCCCGGGTTTTTCGAATTGGCAAAGGTCCTACGAATTCAGGGCAAGGTCTCCTGTCAGCTGACAAGGCTGAAATTTTCACCAAGTTAGTAGATACTTCTTTGATTTTCCGATTCTGGACATACACGCCACGTCTCACACGATTTTCTCTTGAGTTTGAAATCACTTACCTAACTTTTGCTTGGCCTCGTTGAAACTCTCCTCCCAGCTCGCCCTCTTGTCCGGCTTCGTAAACATAATGGAAAGGTTCTCCACTCCTGCTCTAAAATTAAAGATCAATTTTTATATAATGCCCTCTGCAAAAGTTAAAGTGACTTAAAGTTGTTTTTAACGAAAAAAATATAGGTTCTTTTTCCTTCTGATCTTTGAATTCACTTAATATAAATAACATACACCTATGATTTCTACCAAAATGAATGAATATTTGAGCTTTTGAGCTAAAAAGCTGAAAGTTTTAGAAAAAGTTTAACGTTTAAACTCAAAAAATAGAATTTTCAACAAAAAAGTTTATTTTCAACCAAGAAAGATGAATTTTCAACCAAATAGTTGAACTCCTACCAAAAAGTTGGATTTCTAAAAAAATGGTTGAATTTTCCATCTTTAAAGGTGATTTTTTAGCCAAATGGTCGAATTTTCACACTAAAAATATTAAAGAAAAAACAGTTGCATTTTTAACCGAAAATTGCATGAGTTTTCTGCCAAAAGAGATGAATTTTCAACCCAAAAAGACAAATCTGTACCAAAATAGTTGAGAAGAGAATTTTTAACCCAAAAATAATAATTTTAACCCAGTTTTATTTACAACCATATATTTTAACTTTCGAGTAAAGACGAATGAAAAAAAAAGTTGAATTTTTAACCGAATAGTTCAATTTTAAACCATAAAACATTTTTCAGTCCAGAAAGAAAAAAAAATTTGACCAAATAGTTGAATTTTCCATCTGACAACATGAATTTTAATCAAAAAAGTTTAAAATGATACAAACAGTTGAATTTTTGACCAAAAAGTTGATTTTTTTTACGAAACTAATTTTCGAAAAAATTAATTTGTAACAGTGTAGTTGAATCTTAAAGCATAACAGATTAATCATTAACCAAAACGTTGCGTTTTCAAATAAATCGTTGATTTTCCTACTAAATAGTCGCATTTTTAAACCAAAAGTATGAGTTTTCAACAAAATACGTAATTTTTGGAACATGTTATTACCATTTCATAGCACGTTAACGCCCAATTTTTTACAAATTGTCAAAGAAACTCTAGGGCATGATTTCAGAATGATTTTTTATTTTGATATATCATTCTACGGTGAAAACAAATGAACTCATATTTTACAGTTTCATCAACTTTTTTAAGACTTTACAATCATTCGAAAATTACCTGCGAATTTTCAAAAATGTATGGAAACTTTTTTCAACATGCATTGTTTTCCGGGCGAGCGTAGGTGTTTAGGATTTTCTGTTTTTATTCGACGCGGAAATTCTTGCTCTTTCAATTGATCACAAGAAAATAAAATAAACATTTGAAAAGAGACGTTTGAAAAGATTTTTTAATTTTAAAAATTTTTTTTAAGTTTTTCGGGATCAATTGAAAGAGCAAGATTTTCCACATGGAAAAAAGATCCTGAAAACGAAAAATTCTGAGATCGAACGATTGTAACAAATGAAATAAAAAAATTTCTTCAAACTGAAATAGGATTTACTTTATCTTTACGATAGAATAATATATGTATGCAAATATCAAATCATTGTTTTACTCTTAAGGTCATTTGATGTTTAATGTTTACTTCGGAAAACTATTATTATTTGTCTAAAGTAATCGTTCGACCAAAAAAGTGAATTTCGAACGAAGTAGTTCAACTTTCAATCAGGTAGTTTAATCATTAACTAAAACATATCAGTCATGAACCAACCAGTTATATTTTTAACCAAACAAAATAAAATTAAAAAAAAATCACAACTCAGATTTTTCAGTCAAGAAAGAAAAAAATCAAATAAATTTTGGAATTTTAAAAACAAAGTAGTTGAATTTTTAACCGAAAAATGAAAGTGTTAACTAAAAGAGATGAATTGTGAACCATAAATATGGTAGTAGTTTTCTCAATAAAAAGAATTAAGTTTCAAGCAAAAATATTTGGATCTTATTGTGTTGTTATAATTCAGTTAACGTTTAAGTGAAAAACGAGAAAAAGGGGAAGTTTTCTTGAAAAATATGAAAAAAGGGGAAAACAGGTGAATAGGGAAAAGAATGTGAAGTCTGTTATTGGATTAAGATGAAATCTAGGGAATACTCACTGGGTATTAAGCGTAAGTTCTAGGCATGCCAACTGGGAATGTGCGGCATTCCTTTCTGCTAATTGTCTCTGTGCCTGACCCAGTAATTCTTTTACCAAGTCCTCCAACTGCTGTTTTGCTCCGTGTAAGGTCGCCGCAAGTTCTTGAACATGAGTCAGAGTAGCACAGTCCTCTCGCAAATGGTCCACTTCTCGTGCCATCCTTCGCAGATTTTCATCCTTGGCTGTGATTAATTTTTCTTATTAGATTGTGCGAAAGTTTCTTAATGATAAAACAATCTTTTAAATTGGCTGATATCTGCCGAAATTTCACCTTTGACAAGGTTGCTAAAGGTCCGCGAATTCCAAAAAGTCAGGTAAAGTCAGGGAATTCAAGACTGGATAGGGAATGTCAGGGAATGTCAGGAAAAAACTGACGAGAGTCAGGGAATTTTCGATAAACTAAAGCTGAAGTAAACTTTATTATTTTTTTGACAAAATTGCTTGAAAATTCATGCATTTTTGTAGACGTTGCAGCTTTTTTGGTTGGAAGTCGCAACTGTCTAGGTACAAAATTAATCTGTTTTAGTTGAGGATTTAACTATTTTGCTGAAAATTCATCTTTTTCGTTAAATCCAACTATATTTGGCTAAAAATGTTAATATCGTGTAGTAGAAATATTAACCATTACACTTTTTTTTAAGAGTTCATATTTTTTGGTGGAAAATTTAACTATTTCGTTGAAAATAAATTTTATTTTCGTGAAAATTCGTTTTGATTTTTAGTTGAAAATTTAATTTTCTAACTGAAAATTTATATATTCTGTTTTTGGTTGAAAACTTGTCTCTCTTAAGTAAAAAATTAATTTTTTGGATTTTTGTGGCTGAAGGCTCATCATCTTATTTAAAAACTAGTTTCTCTAATTATATATTATACTATTACATCTTTGGTGGAAAACTGTTCTTTTTCAATAGAAATTTAATCGTATTGATTTAAAAGTCAACTATTTCGTTGAAAATGTATTTTATTTGGTTAAAAATAATTTTTTGCTGTAAATAACCTTATTCTTTTTTTTAAATAAATTTCTTTGGTTAAACATTCATTTAAAAAAAATTTTATAATAGAAAATTCACCTATTCTATTTTTTGTTAAAATTAATGCTTTTAATGAGAAATTCATGTATTATGATATAAAAATGTCTTTTCTGGTAGAAAATTGATTCTTTTGTGATGAAAAATCAAATACTTGGTTAAATTTAATTTTTGTGGTTTAACATTCATAATTTTTGTTAAAAATTAATTTCTTTGGTTAACAATTTACCTATTTAGTTAAAAAATCATTTATTTTGGTTAAATATTTATCGCACCTTTCGCTAAAAACTTAACTACTTCGTCGAAAATGTATTTTATTTGATAAATAATCAATTTTTTACTAAAAATTTAACTGTTCTACTTTTGGTTGAAAATTGTTCTTTTTTTGTCAAAAATTCATGTATTTTGTAAATATTTATTTTGTTTTAAAAAATGTATATTTTTCATAGAAATTGAATCTCCTGGTTAGAAAATGTAACTATGTGACTGAAAATGTACTCTATTTTGAAGTGTCTTCTCGTCTCAAAATTTGAGATGAATAATCGAATAGTATTCATGAACTTGGCTAGTCATCCCGAAATTTTGGGAGGACTAGACGCAGCCATTTTATTTGCTTAAAAATTTACTTTTTTCACTGAAAATTAACTGTTTTATTTTTGGTAAAAAATTAATTTCTTTGTCTGAATCTTTGTTTTTTTTAAATTTATTTTTCCAACTGAGAATTTAACGATTTTATTTTTGTTAGAAACTTGACCTTTTTCACGTGAAAATTCATGCATTTCATTTCAAAGTGGTCTTTTTTGGTAAAAAAATTCATCTTTTGGGTTCAAAATTCATTTATTTCGTTAAAAGTTAATTTTTTGGTTCAATATCAAACTATTTTGTGTAACATTTTTTTCATTTGAAAGTTTCAGTTTTAAACTTAAACTGTATAAATATTCTATTTCTGCTTGTAAATTTATCTCTTTCAGTTAAAAATTCGTATTTGTTGGTGGAAACATTACCTATTATACTCTTTGATAAGAATTTTTGTTATCGCAGCTTCATTACTTTGGTTGAAAACTCAACTATTTGATTGAGAATTATTGTATTTTATGTATGTATTACATAATTTATTGATTTCGTAGGTGCAAGTTTGTTTTTATATCAAAAAGAAAATTTAAGAACGGTCAGGGGAAATGAAAAATTAGTCAGGAAAAAGTGACGGAATTTCGAAATTGGGATTTCGTTTTGAAGAAATGATAATAGCCGAATTTCCTTTCTTCATTTCAGGAACATTATTTTAACATCAAAGGAGAAAAAATTACCTTTCATCACTTCCAAATCGTCTAATGTAATCCTCATTAACATTTTGTACTTATTTGCCTCCAAAAGACCGACCAGACTATTCGGACACGAACTCCTGCTCGAAAATATAAACAAAGTTAAGTAATATTACAATAACTATAATATTAATAGTAATTAATTCATCAGTATTAATAATGAATTAATTGCGAAAATTTTAAATGAAACTCACGTCGATGGTTTTCTTATCGTTCCACTTCTTCTTTTGATACTCGTTATAACGAGAAGATCCGAAAACAAAAAAAGGGCTCGTTCTTTCCTAGTACCTTGATTCGATGCGATTGTCACTAAATCATGTCGAATAAAGGCTCTGAAAACATATTCATCGTTTTATTACTTGAAATAATTAAATTATAATGTTAAATTAAGCTCTCCAGCTAATCCGAAAACGATTTAGGTAACAAGATTTTCTCAGAATTTTAACTTCTAATTTTGTATAGATGACGTTAATTTTGTTGACCAGGGTTGAAAATTATTCCAATTATTTAAGATTATATTGATAAATGAAGTTTCGCAAGATTTTATCTAAATTTTAGCTTCTAATATAGCTATAGAATATATTTAAAAAGTTAAAAAAAATATTTTATGTACCTAGTTGCCATTCAAAAATAAATGGTAAAAATTTCAAATATTACAAGAATTTTTCAAAAATTTCGAATTAGGATGAGAAATTTAAGTTTATGAACTTACTTAAAATCACATTAGAAGAAATGCAGAAATTTCTACTGAAATTGTTTTGTATTTAAATTCGTTAACAAATTTAGTCACGGTTTAACATTTAGTTTTAATATGGATATTTTGTATATGCCCTTATCAGGATTCTTTTCTTTGCACAAGGAATCTTGGTTGAAAAAACTTCAACTCTAGGCTAATCATTATTATTATTCGAATTAGTAACCAAGAATAGATAACAGTTTTCTACTGTGACATCACTCGAGATTTGAGAATCAGTAACTTCACGTTGAATGAATGCATTTTTTGTTTAATATTCATAAAATGTTTCCTGTAAATTTCATTTACAAATCCGTTACGGTTACGAAATTTTCCGTAAGCCCCTTTTCCAGCTTGTGTGGGGCTAACGATTTGGAAAATTCCGCAACCAAAGACAGTGCCTACAAAATTGCAAGAATTGGTTGAATTATAGCGAGTTCAAGTGAAACAAAAACACAAAAAAATTGGTTTTAAAAACACGTTTTTTAGTTAACTTCGAAAGAAGCATAACCTAGAACTTTGTTGTTCGGAGAGGGAAGATGCATAATTAAATTTCATGCAAGAATATGTAATTTTAAGATTAAAGTTCAAAACTTGTTAAGAAATGTCCAGGGGCCAATGCCCTTCCACAAGAAAAATGTATAGACGGTTATAGAATCCGTCCCCTCAATTGTTAATGTAAATGGGACAAGGGCTTTAGTGCCCGGACGCCATAGTTCACTCTCTGCCCTTAATTCTAAAACAAACAAAAAGTTTCAACCTGTCATTAGCTACTATTCCGGCAAGTCCTTCGACAAGTGCCTGAACTTCTTTCAGTGTCGTCTGCTGTTGTTCCCATTCAAGACTCTCCCTCTCTGTGCAATTAATCTTGACCACCAACTCATGAACTTCTTTCTGAGCAGCTGAAAGAAGCTCATAATCCTGATGAGAAGTATCGGTGTGTTTCAATAGCCTCTGAATTAAAAGCTCGTATCTTGGAATTTTCTGTACGGGTTGAATTAGCAGCTGATCCAATCCCAGCTTTCCTTTATGCTCCCTTTCCATTGCCTATTCAGAAAATAAAATAAGAAAATAAAGGAAAGTTTCAAGAATGCAAGAATGCAGCCTCTCTTTAGAATAAACTTTCCTGGCTTATTTTAAGGGACATTATGGCTAAAATAAACTATTTTTGACGGAACTGGTCTTAGTTGAGGTCACCAGGCTCTAAATTTGGATTTTGTCAAATATGGCCTCGGCAAAATAAAATGAGTTCCAACTTTCCACTGTTTATATGTAAAGCTAATTCTAGCATCTCGAGCTTATAGATTTGCGTCGCACAGGGCGAAAAACTTGACATGCCAACTTTAGGTGGGTCATAAATTATTAGATATTTATTGAACACACAGTTGCTGACTCCCACTTTGGAGAGAATAGGGGTTTTATAATGTTTTGAAATCCTCGAAAAGTAATTGTATTTTTTTGATTTATTATCTTTTTGACTTACCTCTAGAAATCGCGCAAAGGCAGGTTTTGATTGGCACGTATTTTTAATGGCGGTTTTTGCAGATTTCCAATTGTCGAGGAAGAGGGTGTAGGTTTCCAAGACCGTAGGTTTCATGAACTAGAAATCAGAGATCTTGTAAAAAGATAAATTTCAGAAATTTAAGTGGATTGATAATTATATTAAAAATTAAATTATTGAATCATTTCAATAAGTTAAAAAAGTCACTCTAGTAAATGAAAGAGAGGTGACTTTTCATACTCGAGCTAAGACTTCTTCCTCGAAAATATCAATTTAAAACTTACTACTTTCAAGATGCAAACAAACATTATTTATTGATATTAGTAATGGAAACTTGTTATACTCACCACGTCGAGAAACACATCACCAATTGTTTGCCCAAGTTCCCAAGTTTCCAACCTCTTTCGTAATTCTTCAAGAAATACTTCATGGTGACTGAGTATTGCTGGGATCTAGAACGCATTTATTTGTTACCTTTAATTTCTGAAAAATATTATCCTCTTGTTATCTACGCGGAAAGAGGAGAAAAAGATTTTACGATAGAATTAACGAATAAGAATTTTTTTAATCTCTTTTAAAGTCATTGATTCTTTTTGAAAAGCTATTTATTTAAAATACCCTACAGAAGTATTTTTTGCACCCTGAATACAGTAATTACCTTTTTATAAAAGTTTCCTCCAGGGAAATCCAATTATATAATAATAAAAATCAATACAAAAATATACCTGGTAGAATATCTCATCGACCGTCGCTGAGTCCACGAGACCTGCATTTTCCGGGCTCTTGAGAGGTTGCAAGTATTTCTGAAATGATATTTAAATTCCTGGCTAAACGGTTCAGCTCAATGATAATCTTAATTTACATCGACCAAAAACATAAATCACAATTAATCGCTGGCACACTGCCCTCTGGATATTGATGCTAATATCGATTTTCACACCTGTATTGAAATTGAATTTCATCAAAGTTGGGAGAAAAGTAAAAGAAATAATAAATAAGTAACTTTAAATAATTTTACGTAATGTAATTAACTTAAATTCCAGTAGGCACTCTCAAGTTCTTCTTTTCTTATTGCCAATTACAAAATTACATTTCCAATAGCTACGAAAACATTTTTCTTTCTCTTATTACCAATTAGATATTTCCCATTTATTGTGAGCGCACCTTTTATGATATATACTTATAACAAACTCTTTCCTCTGTTATAAGAATGTATTCGTACACACAGATTTCCATAAATTAATCAAAGCACTTAAAAATTACTTAAATATTACTTATATATTTATTTAGAGTTTAAAAATTCTTGATTTGTATTAGAAATGAGAAATTAAAAAGAATTAATTAAATTTTTTGTGATAGTCCCTGCAACTAAAAATTCGCTAAATGATAGTCAAATCAGGAAGTAGGGTATCATATATTTTATGGCTCTAATTCTGAATTGAAATATTTAAGTTTCTAAAAGAATTATAATTCTTTTTTGGGAAAGGGGATTTCAGTAAAGAAGTATAAATTCGACTTTCAGACAGAGAATGTTTCAAAAGATTTATGATTCTGAGTTAGGACGGGGAATAAATAAAGGAATTATATAAATAACTCACGAAACAAATTACTATTATCCCGGCTTGCAACAAGATATTTTCTAAAATAATTCAATAAAGAAATATAATTTTTAGTTTGGGACAAGGAATTTCCTTGAAGAGAATGAATACGAATTTTGGGATTGTGAATTTCAGCATTATAATCTTTATTTTTAGGCAGGGAATGGTCTAAAAAAATTGTAACTATGAGATAGAACTGAAAATTTCCGTAAAAAATTATACATTTTATTTTAGGTTTACTTCAGAACATGAAATTTTGTCAAGAATTATCATTTTTATTATAGGACAGAAAGTTTCCATGAAAAATTGTGATTTTACCTGGAACAATGAATTTTTGACATGTTATGATCATTTTTTAAACGAATTTCAATTCTGATTTAAAAGAAGAATTTTGAAAAAAGATCCTTCTTTCAAGTAAGAATTTCAAAAAATTTGAAACATCCCTCTTATAAATTTGAGAAAAAACCAGTTACTATATTTCTGAATTATAATATAAAATTTGAAAAATAATCAGAATTCTTCAAAGTTTAGAAAAAGGAATTTACTGTATTTCTGAATTATAACAGAAAATATTGTAATTAATAATTCTAATTTTGGACGGAGAATTCTTTGAAATAAATGTAATTGTAACTTGGAATTTCCGTACAGAATTATTATTTGACTTGAAACAGAGAATTCTTGACATGGAAGGGGAATTTAAAAAAATAGTTTTAATTCTAATGTTGAAGAATGTAGTTAAAAAAATTCCCGATAAATTCAGAAATATAATTATTTTCCAAAATCTCCTGTTCCAAATCAGAAATCTTTGTAATGTTAACAAATCCTTTGAAATCTTTCAAATTCGTATGAAACCATTCAAATTTTCAAACTCTTTTAAATTAACCGGGAAGTTATAGGGAATTTAAAGTCACCCTCCAGGTAGACACTCTTATAGTTTAAATCTTATTAAAATAATTCAGATATATATATGTATTTTTAAGAAGGTGTTGAATATTTCAAAATACCAATTTAAAATTATAATTTTAAATTCTTAATTACCAACATTTTATTTTTATTGAAGAAAGAACAATATTTCGAAATTCGTATGTTTAAAATATTTTTGATAAATACTAGGCTCTGTCGTCCACTTCGGGGAAGTGAAACAAATTTTTAGCTTATTTATTTTCATTTGAAAAAAATATTCGGAGTAATTGCTTCCTTATCTGAAAATTTTAGTTCTCATAAAATTTTAAGTAGATTTTCATGGGAATTTATACTCCGCAGGAGACCATCTGACAAGGACAAGATATTGGATAGAAACAATGATCCTGTGAATATATAAGAGACCCTTCGGCCTCGTTTATAAGTTCATATAAATGTTTATGTGTGTTAGCCGCCCCTGAGATGTTACCCTTGAGTGGAAATGCATGGCGTGCATGGTCATTCCCTTGGGGCGATATAATGTCATGTTAAATATAAGAGTTATCCGTATGTTTATCCCTCGAATTTTCACAATATAAAATACGATTTTACTCGCCCCGGTTTGGCGCCGTGTCGCAAGCGTCGCACAGTTATTTACATGGCGCCTTTATTCCGGGTCTATCGTTCAGGTATTTCGATGGACTGATTTATCGACACTCGTTTCTTTTTCAAATCTCGCTTCGCTACAGAAATGAACACGTGTTCCTATCCTCGAGGTATTAAGATGCTTACATCACCACCACTTAAAATATATAAAAGACTTGCACGGGTTTTCGCTTAAGGGAGGCTCCCGTTTAGATTTAGATATTTGAGTGCAGATTTCTACTTGTGAAAGTCCAGGGTGCCGCAGGCCAGGAAAAACCTGGAGAAGCAGGAAACAGTCACGGGATTTAAAAAAAAAATGAAAAAAGTCAGGTAATTTCGGTCAGAGTTTGTACCCCCACACAGTCAAATTTAATAACTTTTTGTCTCAAATCCCTTTTTTAAGATTAAAACACTATATTCATTCTTTAAGATTAAAAATTACTTTAGTCACTTTCCTTTCAATAAATTAACCTATGTGTTAACCACTAGGCCGGTTCGTTTTGCAACTTTTTCTTCTGATGGAATTTATTTATCCCGCAAAAGGTGTCCACACATACCAACTTTTCACTTGCAAAGCCTTTTTTCGGCCAAGCAATATGTTTCGTTCGTTCTTGGGATTTGAACATTTAAATTTTGTAAAATTAAAAAAAAATTCCTATTAGTTCAAAAATTCCAACATTTTTTGTATGTACGGTTTTTCCGAGTAAACACTAGTATGAAACTGTAAACTCAAAAGAAAAATCATTTCTCAATTTAAAAGTGTTTAAAAGTGTGCAAAAAACAAATTTATTTTTCTTTGAGTTAATTTTCAACTTTTTTGAAAAAGTTGAAATGTCAAACCTGAAGATTCTTCAGCTTGAATCAAAGAAACATGTTATTGCTTTGCTTTCATGTAAAAAATGTAGTGGTGTTTCAAACCACCCTAAATTGCGAAAAAATACCAATATCCCAAATATCCTAAATATCCTAATATAAATATTTTAAATTTTCTTTAGAAATTATAATTTTATGTTTGTGTCCATCAATAAAAAACGTACGTATACAAAATTTTTCAGTATTTTCGAATCAATAGGAAACTTTTCTTTTTATTTTTAAAAATTTGAATGTTAAAATCCAAAGAATGAACTGAAGATTTTTCCGATTTCATAAAAGGTTTTGCAGCTAAAAAGTAGGTATGGATCTATTAACTACTATTAAATACAGGTTTATTTCTATTTCTAAATTTTCTTGAATTCTTTTAAAATATTTCGAGATATTTTAAAACACTCCAGGAAGTTTTAAACAACTTTCAATAATTTTAAGGAATTTAAAGGGTTTTAAGTATTTTAGGGTTTTCTTCAAGATAAGATTTTAAAAGATTTGCAATAATTTAAAAATTAAAAATTGTGAATCGTTTACAGATCGCTTCGTAACAAATCTTTTAGATTGTAATATTTCAATTCATTATAATTTTAACCTGTTAACGAATATAAAACAAAATGAAGAATAATTCTAAGCTTAAATTTCAGATTTTTCTAAACACCTATAACGTGAATTATATTTACTAGGTAAAAATATCTTGAATTTAGGAAAATATTATTATATAACCAAAAATTTCCAAACGCTCCACTTGGTGACGCTGATAGACTGCATGTTCACTGGTCTCACTGACCCACAGAATGTAGCTTTATGTGTTATACGCACATAGTCAATCTCTATTTGACAAAAATACGTGCCAGACTAAACAAAGAACGAAATAAGTCACTTTCCTAAACTTTTGTCACTAGTTATTGTTCTGAATTTTCAATTTCTAAATAATAAAGAAAAAATTATTTATCAAAAAACTACAGAATTAAAGAAATCGTGGAAATCTTACTATATTCTATAAATTATCATTTGGTTAGCAAAATGTTACTTTTTTACAGTTACTACGAACTCATTAAAGTAATGTACGAGTTTTCCAACAAAATCTGTTTCCTTTAATTTCTGTACAAGTTCACATAAATTTTTCTGAGTCAATACTTCTCATTTTCGAAATAAGTTTGGGATTTTCTTTGGTCCACACGATATTGAAGAATTGGTCGATTTTTGCAAGATTTTCAGAAAACTTTATTTTCATGGAGAAGTTTTACAACTTTTAGTATCAGTATTTTTAAATAGTAAAATTAAATAAGACATTCATTTCCTTTAAACAATATTTTGTTATTAAAAATTGTAGTATGTTTTAATTTAATCCTCTTTTTGCCCCACCTGATTGTATTTTCAAGAAAAGTAATATAATATATATATATAATGTAATATAACATAAAATTGTCAAAAGATCATAAATTTATATATGCATGCTGGAAAGGGGAAATTATTGTCATAGCCAGACCGACCACTTTATCTACTTTAAGTAGAAACGTAGTTCATGGACAGACCACCATGAAAGTCCATCTGGACAAAATTCTAGATTATTTTATAGTAGTATCATAATTGTTTAATTGCCTATTCATTATTATCTTATTTATGCTTTAAATATTTAATATTAGTAAACAATTTGCAAAATTGTAATCAATGGGAAACTCTAAGTAATTAACCAAAAAAGATTTGAAGTTCATTGTCAAAAAGTTCAGAATTGAAAAGTACCGATTTTTATCCTCTTTTTTATTGCGTAATAAAATTGTTACAAAAATACGAGAGCAGAGTACTTTGTACCAAAGCACATTTTGGCAGAGTTTCAAAATTCTAGATAATTTTTTTAGAATCGTCAATACAAATGTAGATAAATCTTCCGAATTTTATTTGATTATCTCCAACACAAATTTTTCAACTATAAACCTGGCAAATAATGATCTAAAATATTCATATTTTATAATTTCAAACTTCTAACATTTTTCATGGCCAACTTTAAAGACAAAATATAAATCTAGCCGTATAATTAAGTCAAAAACAATTTTATTTCCAACGCTAATTCGAAATATTTAAATTTTTTTCAGGTAAATATTTTAAAAGGAATTTTGAAGTTTTTTCCTGAGAAGGTTAAGTGCCCTGTTATTCGATTTGTAGGCTTGTAGATGCTCGTAGACGCTCTCTCAGGTACCTTCCCTGCAGAAATTTTCTCGCTTCCTCTAATACTTGTTTTTATTTTCTTGAAAAATAAGAGACTTGCTTCCGAAATATGGGAATGTTAAGTAAGAATAAAAAATGTGGGATCCGAAAACCGTATACTATTCCGATAAAATCAAAACTGAAGATCAAGATACCACAGCATGATTCATTTGTTTGAATACCATTCGATATCGCACAAATTCTTCTTTTATTTTAATATTGCAAGTTTGCTAAAAAAAAATCTCGATATTTCAACAATGTGAAAAAAATGCAATACATTAAAAAAAAATTTTAAAGGAAAGAAGAGATATTGGGGACAGCATTCAACATTTTTCATAATTGATTAAATTACCGTAAGTTTTTCCTTCAATGTAAAATTACCTTATATTTTACATTTTGCTTCAGGTACGAGAAATGTCAAATCAAGATCGAGTTAAAAAACTAAAAAGATTTAAAAAATTATTATTACGTTTCAATATTAGCTAAATTTTTATTTTTATTTTTTCTATTTTAGAAAAAAAATGAGACTTTGAATAAAATCTTTCACATCAATTTTTATTTGATTTCTAAAGAATCTTTTATGCCATAAATTCACTTGTGATAAAAATTATGGGTTATCTAGTTCTGTACTGCCACCAATTCTTTGTAGTGGACTATTTTAATCTTGATATTTGTAGGTTTTTCTGACAGTTTATAAAAAAATGCTCACTAAAGGCCTAAACTAATGTTCTCAGATATTTCCAAAAATGAAGTACATGTACTGAATTGAGAATTTATCGATTTGATTATGGCATGTACTGCACTCAACGTCCGGGGTTAATGAGATGAGTGGATCGAACGAATCTATATGAGCATGGTTACGGAGGCACTCGCTCAACTATAGAATGTTTGTCCGATCAACTTAAATAAACTAAGCTAAAAGTTGTTTACAAGTATCTGAAAGTGATACGTAACTACCAGAAATGCACGAAAATTCTATTGATCCATTCTTCAAAAGTACATTCCCATTTCATATTCTAATATTGAAGACGATTGTAACTTCCATTTGGGAAGAACGTTGAATTTACCGGGAAATTAATTTTTAAAATACAGGATATACACTTTTAAACTTTTATAAAGAACCTAGAAAACTTTAAAAATATTTAGGATTTTTAAAGAGAGCTGCCAATTTTATTGCAATTTCTTTTTAAAGTTTTAATCATTATTTTAGAGCTTTTCTACTTATTTAACATTTTCAGATTTATACGAATTGATTAGATTGCGTCCTAATGATTTGAATGAGTGCGGTAAGCTTAGTACCTGCTAATTTTTTACTATTACAGATTAATAATTTTTTTAATATGTTTATTCATTTAAAAACTTTGTTTCGAATAAAGGAAAAAGCCGGGAATTTTTTTCAAAACCAGGAATATCGTCTTGCTATTCGAAAAAATGAAAATTCAAATTGTCTTTTAAAATATTCGTTTTTTTCGCTTGAAAATTCAAATCTTCTGTTGAAAATGTAATTTCGACTTAAAATGATAGGAATATGGTGCATGCATTGATGTTACCTAAAAGAATTAATTTCCTTATTATTCTAACATTTTCTTTAAAAATCGCCCTTTTTCCCCTATTTTGAGAGCATATTGGGCCGTGAAGTCTAAAATCAATAATTTAAAAATAATTTACATTATATAGTTTTCATTTGAGTTTTAATATGTTTAATTCTTTTTAAATTTAATATAATAAATCAATTTGTATATAATAATTACTATATTTTAAACGATTACAATTCATCCGGGAAAAATGTAATTTATGCCTGAATTTTTTTAATTTGAGTGGCCACCCGGAATTAAATAATTGTCTAAAAATTTTCTAAATTCGTATTTGTTAATAACTTTAGGTACAGTAACGACGAAAGTTATCTATACGTCTATTTTTTAACTGTAACTAAAGTGCCTTTTTTATAGTATTAACGTGCATTTTTTTCTTTATAATAGAACGAAAGTTCATAAAATTCTGCATCTACACGGAAAAAATAAGTCCTGTAAAAAGTGTAAAATTAGTCCAGGAGTATTGGACGGGTACCAAAATGTTGGAGGGTTTGAATGAATTTTAATAAAATATTTCAAACTTTTTAATACTAAATGCAAACGAGTCTTGTAATTCTCGAAAATAGTTTAGGAAAAGAGCTCTGTATTTACTACACAACATTTAAGTAAGAAGCCAAATACAGTCCACGACGAAATGTAGAAAATTTGTGCATATTTTTAATTTTGCTCGAAAGAATTGGTATTAGTTCCCAAAGTGAAAAATAGCGCGCTGGTATTACAGGAAGTCCTAGACAGTCTGGGTAAATATATCTGCGCCTCGACGTGCGCAATCGAATAACAGTCAGCAATGCGAAATGAAGATGACTGCAACTTTTTTGTATTCTAGTAATAATTTAAATACACTCAGAAAAAAGGTTCTTTGATTCAAAAAGCTTGCTTTAAATTAACAAAAAAAATTCATTGGCAAATCCTATAAAAACTTACTTACAATGCAAGCCCATTGAAGTTCTAAAAACTTTTATTATTTCGTGAATTTTTAAGAGAAAAAAACAGACAAAAAGAAACGTGATATCTTCTTTTTTGACTAACAAAATGGATTTTTTGACTCCAATTTAAGGAAAAAAACGAATTTTCAACAAAAGAGTTAAGTTTTCAAACAAAGAGGTCAATCTAAAAAAATGTAATTGTTAAGAAATTAGTTCAACTTATAACGAAATGGTTAAACTTTGAACCAAAAAAATAATTGTCTACGAAAAAGATTAATGTTCTGCCAAAAAGACGAATTTTTAAGAAAATACATTCATTTTTGACAAAATTGTTGAATTTTGAAGCCAATAAGATTAATCATCTACAGAACAGTAACATTATACACCCAAATACATGATTTTTCAACAAAAGAGATAATTTTCAACCAAAAATATAAATTTTGTACAAAAATGTGAAATTTTCAATTAAAAAATATGATTTTTTTAACAAGAAAGGTTATTTTCTGCCAAATAGTTTAATATTTTTAAAAAATATTTCACTTTTTAAGTATTAAATTTTAAGAGTAGGAAAAAGGCAAAAATGAGTGCAATATTTTCTTTAATAACTACCAAAATGGCTATTTTGGGCTCCAATTACAATTCATTTATATATGTATATTTCAATTTATTTCAGAGAAAAATATTTATCTTACTCATATTATCAATCTTTCAGCACTTACAAAACACACACAAAGTAAATTTGTACTGAACTTTCGACTCAAAAATACAGTAATAAATGTAAAGTAAATTCACATTAAATTAAATATTCTTAACATTAAAAATAATCAAATAAGATAGTTATAATGTAAAACTTAAATGAAGCATGTCTAAAAGATATTCGACGTTGAAGTAAGAAAATGAAATATCACTTAAGGCACCACCAATTTTTGACCAGACTGAGTTCTACACTGTTTATAGGACAAATTTTTTCCGTGAATATAGCCCAGGTTGAAGACAAAATGTAAATTTTATAAAGAGATATTGCAAAAAGCCTTAAATTTCAATGTTTTTAAAAATTAGAATAATTCTGGAAATAATCAACATTTTTCATAGCTCTTTGGCTAATTTTAAAGGTAAGTCTGATTTTGCTGAGTTGTTAAGATATTTCTAACCAAATTTTCTCTAGATTCTACTGTAGGGTTCAATTTGCTGCATAAATGGCGCAAAATTTGAATCATTGCTTATACTCAGCACATAATTAAACAAATGAAAACAATAATATTTCTATGAATATTACTAAAATTTATTATATTATGATCAATAATGATTTCAAAAAAAGTTCGAACTATTAAATTTTTTTTTAAATTCTGCGACTTTTTTGCACCAAGCTTGACCCTAGGGCAGAATATAGGAACAAGTTTCTAAAAATACCTTAACAATTTAGTTGAATACAGTAGAGACTTGCCTTTTAATAAGCCCAAGAACTTAATCAAATGTTAGTTATTTCCAGAGTTATTCAAATTTTTCAAAAAATCTCAATTTGACCTTTTTTTTGTAATAATTTGTTTATAAAATTGACATGTTGCCTTTAAAGTAAGCTCATTTGACAGAGAATTTTTATTACCGTTCGCTCTATTACGAGGTAAAAATTGTCCTGTTAGTATCAAAAAATAGAGACACTTTATCAACAGTTAAAAAACAGGCACTTTGATCATTACGCTGTTAGAGTACAGAAATTTTTCTGGAAATTATATTGCAAACAGAAGAATGCTTTAAAATTTCTTTGAGTTCAAATTTTGCATAGAATTTTTTTTCAAAGTTGTTCTAGAAATTTGTCAAAAGTTTATCCGGACAACCTGGAAATGTCCTAGAATTTTAAAATCTGACTGTAACAAACATAGAATAATATTATAAATATATTTCCAGTGACAAAGTTTTGCGAAAAGGTTGAAGGTCTATTGTGTGATTTGAGTCAGCCATAATAAATCATCAAAGTCTCAGGGAACGAGATTGATCTCTAGGTAAAATTGGCTTTTTTGTATTCCTAAATTACTTTAAAGTTCTTTTCTAATTAAACCATGAATGCAATGTCAGTCTCAGATAACAAGATTAAAATTCATCAGTATGATCTCATTCCTTCAGTAACGCAATGCAATATTTTCTTTTAGTTCTTCATCTATTTTCCACCATTTATTATTTTATTCTGTAATTATGCTAAAAACTATATTTTACATGCACAATTTTAATAGTAAATAATGTACCTAATTATAAAAGAAAGACTATATTATACTTATATGAAATGTGTGGACCAATGTGAAATATGATTGTTGGTAAACACACTTTGTATTCCTACCAGTTACGGAGGACCTGCGCAAATATTTACTAAGATTAGTAAAATATTTTTAACAAAGAACTTAAGCCGCAATATCCAATGAATGCAATTGCATGAAAGTATAAAACTAAACGTACTTTTTAAGGCGATTTATTATCCATACAGTTATAAAATGGTTTACTATAAAAATACCCCATTACTATACAGAAAATAGAATATCGTTAAAAAACATGTAAAACTGTGTACTCACATTGACTAGTATTTGCAGAGCCTCCACATAAGATCGTTCCGTGTCGTAAAGTTCAACCACTACGTGTGTTCTTGTATCCTACAACAATAAATGTTACATTTTTAATTATCACACGCCAAGTTAAAAAAATCAAAATATTTATTTTAATCGTGAATACAATATTGCTGAAATTTATGACTTTATTATAAAATTTAAAATTACCAGACCATTTCTGCGAAGGACTGACTTTACTGTTACTCATTTCATCCCAATCATGGGGAAACAATTGACAATTGATAAGCCATAATAAGCCAAAAAGTAAATCTATATATTGATATAATTGATTAAGTTACAAAGTGTATAACTCTTCACAAAAAATCATAAAGATTGAGCTATCTAAAACCCTTGAAGGATTATCTAACGCTGTTTGAGAATTTTGCTTCTCATAAACTGAAAAGGATCTTATTTTAATCCCGCGGAATTATTACGTAAGTTTGTGGATAGTCGGCAAGGTCTTCTGAGAATATTCTGAGCGTGAAAGAAGGAATTAATATTGATGAAATAAATTTTCCATTTGTTTGCACTAGAATACTCAAAACATAATAAATATTTTTCCAGTTTTAAAATTATTTATAAATATAAAAGATTTTAGATTAAAATGTATGTGTTATACTTTTATACAGGAAAACAAAATAATCCTTCAATGTCATGTTAACCCTTAAATGACAGCGGATTTTTCCGTAACATGCCCTGAACAAGCTTAAAGAGGTTTATTCTTACGGAAGATACCGAAACTGAAGACAGTTTGTTTTAGAAAATACTTGCTTATGATCAACTGTCAAAATTTTAAATTCTGCAGTTTTCTTTAAATCTCAAAATGTTTTAAGGTTACGCAAGTAAAGTCTAAGCTTGATCCACTTTATAACCTTATCATACTTGAATTATGCATTATACCTGTATTCAAATTTCTTAATTTTTCATTCACTCTAAATTCTAATTACGACATGATTTATATTTTAATCTCTTAAAATCTGAAATTTTCGCACTTTTACCTTCAGGCTTAGAATATTTTTTGATAAAACCCAAAATTATTAAAACTGCAGTTTCCCAAGTACAAAAGTTCAATTTGAAATTGGTCAATTATGAATAATTAAATTTTCGCCTAATAAAATTATGTAAATGTAGAATTCTTTAATTTCTATAGCTTTAAAATTCAAAAATTTTAATTACCAATGCTTAAAATTAAAAATGAAGCATTTTTCATCGCCTTTCAATTATTTTATGCTTTATTTTAAGTCCTATTTATAGCTAGTTAATTAGCAACGGAAATTTACAGTTAACGTATAATTAGGATTTATATTTATTTCATTTATTTTTTTAATTTGAAATATTTTCGAGTCGAAAATTTTTTTAGTTTTGATGTTGCTTAGAATAACATTAACAAATTTCAATGTTCAATAATTTATTTTTTAACTCTTGACATTTAAAATTGTTTTATTATTTAATGTTAATTTAAAAAGAGAAAAATTCTATTCTTTCAAAATATCTTCATTTAATAACTTTTCATGCTTACAATTTAAGAAAAATCAATTTTAAATACCTGACACTTGAAATCGTTTAACTTTGAACGCTTCAAAGTGTAAATTTGGCATTTTTTGTCATTTGACTTTTAAATTGTTTAACTTACAACGATTTATTTGGAAAATTTCACATATGAACGGCTTTTAAAACTTTTTAACTAAATTTGTTAAATTTTGAATTATTTAACAATTAGACTGTTCAGATTATTGTTTTAATGATTTAAATCTAGGAACGATTTTGTTCTTCCTTCACAGTTCTTCATATATTTTCCCATAAGAAAATTCCTAGGATGACTTCAGAAATATTTTTTTCTAACAATTTAAAAACAATTTAAATGCTTTTGAGGCTTTTAATAGCATGCTTAATACAAAAGGTAAAATACCGCCTTTTTGGAAAAAGTGTGTAACTGTTTTACTATGATGTCAGCAATTGATTTAATTAATTTCAATCAATTGTTATCGCATCGAGAAGTGTTTTATATTCTTGCATTAACTTTGAATAATTTTGACAAAAAAAAGTTTTACTTAAGAAATAAGACATTTTTCAAAGATTATAAATGACCAGAACTTCCTTAAATTTGTAATGAAATTTATTATTATGGGTCAACCGATTCACCTGGAACCGAGGAATCCTTTATGTTGTTGCATCAACTTTTAATTATGTTAATAAAGAAAGTTTTAATGTAAAAAACAGTTTTTTTAAATATTATAAATAACTATAACTTCCTTAATAAAATGTATTATTGATATTATGAGTCAGTCAATTCTTTTCGAATCAAGCATTCTTTTTCATTCCTACATCAACTTCTAAATATACACATATTAATGAAAAAAGTTTTACTGTTCGCAACAATTTTTGAAACACTACAAATAACCATTGTTTCCGTACTATTTAATAAAAATATTAATATTATGGTTCAATCGACCCTTTCAAGTAAATTAAAAAAAATTAAAGTGAACGGAATTTTTAAAATAAACATTTTTAAATTAAGGTTATTTGAATTAAAAGAATTAAAAAAATTTCGAAATTTTCACCACTGCAAAAACTTCCTCTATGGGGAAACAAAATAAACAGAATGTAACTTTATTCTTTGCACAGGGTACTTTTTTCCTTTTGAGGGTAGCCAATTCTTTTTTGTTTGTTTGAAGATTAATTTTTTGTAATCTGTATTTTCCTATTTGGTAGAAAACTAATCTTCTTGTTTTAAAATTTCTTCTTCTTTGATTCAAAATGCTACTTTTCGGTCGAAAATGAACTTTTTAGTTAAAAATTCATCATTTTTTTTAGTTGAGAATTCGTTTTTTTGGTTAAAAATTAATTCTTGTTGTCTGAATGTTCAACCGTTTAGCTTGAACTTTTTTAAATAAAAATTCAATAATTTATTTGAAAATGCAACTATTTTAATGAAAATTTGTTTTTTATTTGCTTTAGATATTAATTATTACATTTTTTTGAGAATTTACCTTTCTGTTGAAAATTTAACTATTCAGGTTGTAAATTAAGGTTTTATGGCTAAAAATTCAATTGTGTTCTTAAAAAATCATCTTTTTGGTGTAAAAATTTAATTATTTGTTTGAAAGTGCAAGTGTTTTTGGTTGAAGTACGCTGAAAACTCAAGTATTTCGTTTATTGATTAGCTATTTATTAAACATTTAATTATTTGGTAGAAACTGCAACTGTTTGGATTGAAAATTCATCTTTTTTGTTGAAAATACAACTGCCTTTTAAAAAATTAATTTATTTGGTTAAAAATGCAACTGTTTTATATTGGTTTAAACTTTTTAAATTTCAGTGGATCCTGTTATTATTTAAATTCAGACTTACTGCTTTTTCACAAGTTATTTGTTATTTTGACACCCAAAAAAAATAATTAACACTTTTTAGCGTTTAAAGCTTTTGGGCCACCAGTTAAACATATATTGTAGTTTATAAAAAGTTATAGAATTACTTTAACACTAAATAATAGAAAATAGGGGTTGATAAATCAACAACAAAAAGCCCTTTTGGCTAGTTGCAAATTGATCTAAGGATATTCCCGGCAGAAGTCATTTATTTACTAACAATAGTGCGTATTAAATATTCCGATTACTATTACTGATAGTAGTAAATAAGAACTTTTTATCTTTTCGAATGAAGAGAACAGACGTCTGTTATCATTTGAATGCGACGTGCAACAAGTTGGAACACAGTCGATTTGTTATCGCGGCCAATTATCGCGAGGACTACCCTATTGAGGAAACATGGTACTGGTTTTCCAACTTTGTCGCTTCATGGCCTCGAAATGCTTCAACACGTGCTTACATAGAATTCTCTGCGGTTGCACGTTGCAAACCTAACAATACATGCACGAGTTGGTCGGAAAGTGTACTTTCGTAAAAATCTGAGCACGTGCAACAGAAACTGAAATGGAGTAATATGCACTGGATAGCCTCGCGGAAAAGACAAATCGACAAAACTGGCCGATCTCAATAAAAGTGACGTAGATTGATGTAGAAGATTAGAAAAAAAAGAGGATAAAACGAGACTCTCTGGGGAAAATAGGGATCAGAGAAAAATAAGAAATAAAAAAACCAGGGTGAACTATTCAGCAAATAAATGCACGTCCGTCCCCTATTTTCTCATTATCAAATATATTATGTAGAAGGGGGAACGCAGAGCTTTAACACTTGGGAAAAAATAAGATAAATCAGATATTTTGGTAAAATACAGTATTTTTTGTGGTTGTTGTTTTCACTGAAATTATGAATCGTGGAATTGTTGCAAAATTATTCAATGTTAGATGAAATTACCCACCACAGTTCTGATGAAATATTCACCATCTTCACTTCCTTCCGAAGATTGACTGAAGAGTCTTTCGTCTAAACTCATTTTTCAACTTTTTACAAAATTGACTCACTGACACTTTGAATTCTACACGTTTTTTTATTTAGATAGCAGTTTATAATAGTTTCTTGTTATAGGTTTTTATGTTATTACACCATTCTTCGTTCATCTTTCCTGGCAGGAATATAATTCTCTTTAAAAATAGTGTTCTGAATTGTATTAAACAGATTAATAGTAAATATAGAGAAATGTAAATAACGATTTACAAAGGTTCTTGCTTTAGAGGACTGGAAATGATAAAAGTAAAATAGAAGAAACATAAGAATAATAAAAATTTCTTGCATTTTGTTTAAAATTAAAAAAAAAAATCTAAATCGTTTCAAGAGATCCTCACGAATTAATGAATGTTAGAGTGAAAAACAGAAAAGAAGATGCGTTTGCACTGTTGCGTAAATGCAAACATTAGGAATGAGTAAGTGCCTCACATATGCGTGTTTTAAAATTCTCATTTCCAAATGATTATTTTCACAAAGGTGACTAA
This sequence comes from Druon quercuslanigerum, assembly GCA_010014905.2. Lineage (NCBI taxonomy): Eukaryota > Metazoa > Arthropoda > Insecta > Hymenoptera > Cynipidae > Druon > Druon quercuslanigerum. The sequence goes on from JAAAKG020038767.1 coordinate 35,549, forward strand.
GAAACGAATCTTTTCAGAAACGGAATAGTGGTGCTTAATGACTCTGTTTTGAGATGTTCTAGAAAGATTGCAAAAAACATAATTTTTACCAAATAAAATTAAAATACAACATATTTTTTTATTATTTTTATTTTACCATTTAGGCTTTTGATTGAACCTTTAGTCAAATATAATCTTATTGTGAATATTAAATTAAGAATAAAATCGGTGAATAAAAGTAAACATACACAAAATTTCGGCTTCTATTCAAAACCGATATATCGCATCTACTTTTCATCAGTTACTTTTTTTACTTATAGTACCTTTCAACCCCTAAATATAGATTAGAATAAAAAACATTTTAAATAAAGTTTTAATTCAAAAAGAAGATAAAATCTCAAACTAAAAACAGACTAGTAAAACTAATCAAAGAAAAGCTACGTCAAAAACTTTACTTGCATTTCTCTATACACTGAAAGATAATATTTAAATATTTCTAATGCATATATTACAAAAAATTGCAAAGTAGTCAACCTCAAACTTTTTTTATCCATTATTTTCCATCTATAAGCATCCGGATAACACTCTCATCACGTCGCGTTGTATCACAGGTCACGTGCTCGTTTTGATAAGTATAGAAATTAGATGCACACGAGATAATTCAAAATAAAAATTTCTGTTTAACTTTAATCCAATACTAAAATCTCCACTAGCGACTCTTGCAATAAAATTTGAAAATAAAATAAAAAAGTTCGAACGGTTTTTATTTTTTTAAATAACTGCTCTCGACAAATATTATTGGAAATATTAATTATAAAATATATTAATTTTATTTATTTGGAATTTTGTATTTTCTTTATTTACTATTGAGACGTTTGTGTCGGAAGAGCAAACACGACGGAAGAAACGTGTAGCAACAGGCGTTACATGGCTACTAACGCAACGACTCGATAAAAGGGGTTGATCGATGCCTTTGAGTGCAAGAGAGAAGGAACAACAGCGTCGAGACGCCGGCGCGTAATTTTACGCTTCGATGCATTTGCAAAAAATATTATTACACGGAAAAATGAATATGTGACAATTAATTACCATCATATTCACACTTTATTAACGATTTTTTAGAATTTATTGAAGAAGAATTATATATCAAACTGCACAATTGAATCACTATTTATATAACTTAGTAACATAATAATCTAATTTTACTTTTAAAACTACATATTCTTGTCGACAATTTAGTTAAGTGTCTTTTTGTCTGGGTAAAAAAGTGGTATCTTTTTCCATCTACAAAGTAAACCCTAAAACTTCTTGTCATTTTTGGATAAAATCTACAGGAAATATTAATTATGATGTTCTACGACTAGTAGAGTAAATAACATATGGACATGATTGTCTAAAGAAAAGTTAAGTTATGTTAAAGAAAAATATTTGCTGCTGATATATTTTCTGTTTTCTATGGCTCGTTTATCCAGAGGTATTGACGTGGAAATTAATTTAGTTTACTAAATTCCGTCTGATAAAGAGTACTTCATCTGAGCAAAAAATCCCTTTTATGTCTGTTTATAAAAGAATAATAAGCATTGGCATTTGTTCATAAAAATTCCTTAAATGATTACAACTTTTTGTTAATTTACTAAATTGATGAAAAGTCCTGTATTTTAATCTAATTTAAATTTCTTAAAATTTATATTACTAAATATCACAACAAGGCGTCATTGAAAAGACATTTTCAGTTTATTCTACGCAAAAAGTGAGCCTATTTCTTTAAACATTGGCGATCTGTTTATTTAAAAGAAAGTTTAAGTAATTGAAAAAGAACATCTACTTTTAATGAATCGTAATCGTTCATTATTTTATGCATGAAAAATGAATTTCAAAAATTAATCATTGCAGAAGTCCGGGGTTCGATTCCTGAGTCCGGTACCTCTGAAAATTATTCTATGTGCCTTTGCCGAGGTTCTGGTGGTTCGGAACCCACCTTAAGCTTCAGGTCCCCCCATCGCGCACTTGACTGTAACACGAGGCACACTGCACTCAACAAATCACTTGATTGCATTGTAAAAATGCGTCCGTGATTGATGATATATACCGGGACAGCCCCGTGCAAACTATTCCAAAAAATATAAAATCCAACTAACTAAAAATTCCTTCGACATCTTGGGCAATAAACATCTTAAGCCTATGACAACATTTTGAAAGTAACAGGTATACTGAAGGAATGTAAGAATAATGATCTCAATAGATAATTGGTCACTTGGATGCGTTGATTTCTTTAAGGCTTCTCTAATCTCTATCGTTCGCCGAAGTTAAGCGGCGCTTAACTCAGATCTAATGGAATGGGGACGTTGTACTTAATAGGGTGTATTTTATCAGCTTTTAAAGCTGCCTTCACTCTCAAACTAAGCTTCGTACTGGTAAATTGTGATATGTATGCAATTATTAACATATATCTTCATCTTTTTAAACCTCAAAAACAATTTCACTTTGTATTAGAAGCATATCAAAATCGCAAAACTAAAAGCTAAATTTGCAACTATGTAGATGTTTTAGTGCTTTTTATAGTTGAAATTATCAATTCATTTTATATAAAAGACACTTATGCCTACAATTTTTTAACAATTGTTTCAATAATAAAATGTAAAAACTTTTTCTTCTGTATTTATCTCTATGCTCTAAGGTAAATAGAGACTTTTTTATAATATATGTCACCCTCCACTATACTGTACTAAAACTGGAGCATAATTTTGCAAACTTAGAATTTTTGTTTGTATATATCAAATTTTTAAAGGTTTCACGACCTAAAACTGACGAAAATAGTAACATTTTCTATCAGTCAAAACATTAACATTCTTAAACGATATTTTTTGGAAAAGATAGTGCTTTAAAACACACTAAAATTATCACAATGTTTACTTCGACAGGAAAAAAATGGGAAGGATGAGAAAAACTATTTTTTTAAAGTATGACGTAAATTTTATAAAATAAAGCTCTATTAAAAAATAAATTTGTTTTAGGGTAGAGTTGTATACTGCTATTTTTCGAATTTAATCTTTAAAAAACATAGGATTTTAATTAATGTAATTTTATCAAAATTCAACACATTAAATTTAAAAATTGCTTCTTTCCATAAGACCTGTTATTTCGTTCTTATAATTGTATTTGTTTCGGTGTCCTCTATTCTTAGACTTTATCCAATTATTTCTGTAAATGTAAAACTACAGCAATTTTTGGATGAATGTAAAGTTGGTGAGAAGGAGTTGAAAATAATGAATAATTTAGTGATCCTGTTCTAATGTTAATCGTGCGACTAATTTAGAATTACAATTCCTCTAAAAGTCACGACCCTGGTTCAACTCTTATTCGAATTATCACAAAAAGAGTATTGTTGATACACACGGATAATTTTGAAATCCGTCATTCTTGCACTCATGAGGTCGAATTATGTCAAGATTTGTCAACAAATATAGTTCGAAAATTTTCATCGTTATAAAGCTTCATCCACAAGGAAGCAAAAATGAAGATAGAGCATTTGAGTATTTCGACTGCCGGTTGGATATAGTGGCAGCGCTCCGGATTTTTAACCGGAAAATCTGGGCTCGATTCTTGTTGCCTGCGTTTGTGGCCAATTTTTTTTATGAATTATTTTAAATTCAAATTAGCATGTAAACGGTATAAAAATATAATATAAATAAATTACATTTTCTATTATTATCATTACAATATTATTATTTTAAGGTTAGAATAATGAGTGGCGTTTTTTAACAAAAAATTGCATACGGAGAAGGATATAACATTTTTTTCATGTAAATAATCTAAAAATGACAGATAAGGGTCATATAAAATTTTTATTATCAGATTTGCATGATATAATTTCTAATTTTAAGAATTTTCCACTGAGTGGAAGAATATTTGCAACTTAAATAGGCGCCAAGGATATATTTTTAATGTAAGATGGAGATCCTCTTACCTTAAGAATATATATTTTTGTCTATATGATGAAAGATAATTTTTGATTATTAATTAAAAGTGCATAATTTTTATTTATCTGTATGCTGTACTTACTTAGCTTTAAAGCCAAAAATTACAAAAAAAGAACTGATCTGAAAGCACGTATAACGAAACATTAAAGGAAATTATTAAATAGAGCAAGGCGCATTTTCCTTTATGCATTTCTTCTTCCCCAATAATATTCTCATTTTAAGAATAATTTATTCGTTTGGTTAAAATATGCCTGTAAGAATATGACGCTCTTAATATTAGAATATCCCTTTTTCGGTGATCCTTTGCATTAGTAAAAGTGATAAAATTGTAGAAACCCAGATTATTCATATTAAAAAATGGTTAAAAATGAATATTTTGGCTTGATATAAATAAATGTAATGGTCAATTGCAATAAAGAAAATTTTATTGAAAAAATGAAATTTGAGAAAATATTGTTTGCAAGAATAGTCAAGAATTTCCGCTTCCAAATCCGGAGCGCAACCTTCTGATCTAACCGATTAGAGGAATATGAATTCATACAAAATTCCAAAGGATTCACTTTCCTCTTGTAAATTTGGTAAAAGCATATTCCTTTTTACAACTTCCTTCTCTGTTTCTGTACATATGAGATCACGATTCAATAAATCATTTGTAGATTTCTTATTTAGAGTCAGAAGTGAAACGCGCTAAACACAAAATGTTTGTCGTACGTGTCAGTCTATTTTTCGCAGATACATAGTGAAGTTGGTACTGCTTGATGATCATTCATTCATCCGGTGGATACGCATAACCAAATGGCGCGTTTTCACTACGTGGCCAAGAAATCCGGATCGAACTACATACAGACATTCGTCGAGTGTTCTAATTTTGAAACTTTTGAACGAATGAATGTAGGAGGACGCTGTGACGTGGCCACCTGGTGGGCGATACCGGAACTCACACCTGCGTCAATGCAAATCGCGAAGATCGCGAATACGCGTGTTTTGTCTATTTCAGCACATAGCTGCCATTTGAATAAGGATCACTATTCAACCTCAACACAATCATCCCACTTTCACCCTGTCGCCGGAAAACACTACAGTTATTAAGTTTTTACATAAGAATATTATCATTACGTTTAATATGTTTTGTTCAATTTCTTCATTACGCTTTTGTAAATGCCGCATGATTTTTGTAAAATATAAGCATTTTTTGCTATCTTGTCTGAAAAATATAAAGAGATCGTTCAGAAAATACGTTACGCTGTTTTGAAAACTTTTTTCACCCCTCCCCTTCTTCGTCACAGATCATCACACAAAGCTTGAACCCATCCTTGTAACGTCAAAAATAAGAACTTCGCCCACCCACCTCTTGTTTAATTTTTTTCGATTTCATATTAAAATTGCCTAAAATAAAAAACAAAACAAATAAACATTATATTTTAACAGACTTTGCAGTCCATAATGCTTTTAGAAGATTTCAAGTTAAATTACATAATATATTGCTTTTTCAACAAAATAGTTGTAGGCAAAATTTTAAATACTAATTTTCTACCAAAAGAGGTAAATTGTCAGCGAAAGAGTTGAGTTTTTAAGCTAAAAAGACGAATTTTTTTAGGAAACCTTAGACTTTTTAACCAGAAAACCTAAATTTTCAACAAAGCAAATTGATTTTAGATCAAACAGTAGAATTTTCAACCAAATAGTTAAACTTTCAATTAGTAGTAAGAATTAATCTGGGAAAAATTAGGGAATTCGTAAATGAAGTTTTGCGGTAATATTCTTGTCAGTAATTTATTTGTCTTGCATTTCTATTTCTTTTTCCTTTTTTTCAGTTCCTTTCCACCTAAAGTTTTTATTTTTAGTTAAAAATGTATTATTTGGTTTGAAAATTCAACACTTTTATTAAAAATTAATTCCTTTTGTTTGGATTATTAACTATTTTTAGAAAAATTCGTCTTTTTTTGGGTTGAAATTTCGAATATTATAGCAGAAAATTAAATTTTTGTTGCAATTTATTGGCTAAAAATTTAACTTTATTTGTTAAAAACTTGTCTCTGTATCTTAAAATCTCTTCTGTTTTAATAGAAATTTCATCCTTTTTTCATCTTCTTTGGTTGAATCTTCTACTTTTTTGTTAAAAAATTGCATTTTTTGGTTGAATGTGGCTGTTTTTGATTCCAAATAAAAATCTTCTTTTCGTTCAAATTTGAAACAATTGATTGAAGGTTGAACCACTTTGCGAAAAAACATTTTTTTAAGTCTCAGTATTTTAGTTGAAAATTCATCTTTGTTTGAAAAAGACTTTTTCATTGGTTAAAATTGAGTTTTTTTAAACGAAAATTTAATTTGAATAAACTTCTTCTTTCTTTTTTTTACTGAAAAATCTTTATTTGTTGCCAATTTGTGCATTGAGTAGGAAAATTATTCATTTTAGTTGAATTGATCTCTTTGGCTGAATATATGACTATTTTGTTCAAAACTCCTTTTTGTTTTGTTAATAATTAATTTTTTTTACAGAAAATTTACTTTTTTTATTTTTGTTGGAAAATTGATCTTTCTTAGTAGAAAATGTCATGTTTTTCGTTAAAAATTCATCTTCTGATTCTAAAATTAAACTGCTTTGGCAGAGCTTTCATCTTTTTCAGGTGAAATATCTACTATTACATTTTTTGAGAATTCAACTCTATTTAAATTTTTGTTTTAAATAATCACTATATTAAATTTTTTGTTAGGAATTCATATTTTTGTCAAAAATACCTTTTTTTAGATGAAAAATTCAAATGTCTTCTAAAACATTCGTCATTTTCGCTTCAAAATTTACTATTTTGAAAATGCTACAGTTGTTAGATTAATTTTAATATTTTTTCTTTGAAAATTCGACTATTTGGAGTAAAAATAATTTTTTTATGTATAAAATTGAAGTATTTGAATACAAATACAACTATGCTGTTAAAAATTTAAATATTTGGTTGAAAATAAATGTGTTTTGTTGAAAATTAATCTTGCTTGGTAGAAAATTCAAATGTTTTGTTGAATATTCGTCCATTTGAACACAAAAACTCCTCATTCCAGATTGAAAATTCATTTTTTGTTGAAATTTGAACTGGCTTCTAAAAAATGCAATTATTTGTTTAAAATCTAACTTTTTTGGTTGAATTTTAACCGTTTAATGCAGAAAAGTAATATTATTTACTTAAATAAATTTGAAATTTTACCATTTTAATCTTAAGTTATTTGATTTATTCAAGGAAAACGATAAAATAATCAGGGTATTTGGAAACTGAACTGTTCCGTTACCCTTTTGAAAACAGTTTCAGATTAATATTAAGTATAACATTAAAGTTATACATTTTACTTTCGATGTGATTGTATGCAACAATTTGTTCAAGCATTGAGTATCTGTGAGTGAAATAATCTCTGAAATTTGCGTACAATGTTTGTCGTGCACGTTGGTTCGCAGCCTGCCAGTTCTGCACTGCGTCTCACAACGTCATTCAAATGTGCGTCCGTATGTTAAGTAAACAAGAAGGTAAATAAAATATTTGTATCTCATCGGTGGGACTTGAAATGGCCTGCAAGCTCGGCAATGTGGTACCGGCGGTTATTCATAGTTTGTATCCCGATCGAGCACATCGAGTGAAGGTTTTACGACAACGACACACTGAATGGACTTATTCTCAAAATATGCATATCGCCCTGTTGACGAGTTCACAATATGTTCATTATGCTGCGCCTCATGTCAGAGATGCATCCATACTATTGAATAAAGTTTAAAACTTTCTACATGTATTGACTCGCCTCTCAACATGAATCACTATTTTTAAATTACTTCATCGTATTTCAAGTTCCTTCATTCTTCTTCCTATTTGTTCTGCATGAGAACCATTTTCCTCAATAAAACTAGTTTTTGAAACAATTATATGCAGGGTCGCAACTGGAGCACAGAAACACGCTGATCATCAAAAGTATGCCAATTCGGTGTTGTTTTGGGTTGCAATAAAAATAAGAGACTGGATAATGAGAACGCAGCTACGTTCATTTGGTTGATACAAATTTATACCGAAAAAATTCGACTTTCGATTTTTGGTGATTGTCCGTGGCCGAGGGGGGTAACGGGCTCCACCCAAGTGTTTTTATGTATTTTGACCTCCTGATTACGAATTTCGAGGGTGGATTGTCCAAAAGTTAATAGGTAATTAGTTATTAA